>CABHPR010108243.1:0-10364 GCA_902168415.1 Peromyscus melanophrys | reverse complement strand
GTGTGTATTCGCGTACACCTCTGACCCATGTCTGTGTGTGTGTGTGTTCGCGTACACCTCTGACCCATGTCTGTGGTTTTGTCGTTTATTGTCCAGGTTGAATTCACATTCCCCGACTTTGTAACGGAGGGAGCCAGGGACCTCATTTCAAGACTGTTAAAGCACAACTCGAGCCAGAGGCTCACGCTGGCAGAAGTCCTTGAGCACCCCTGGATCACAGCTAATTCCGCAAAACCTTCAACTGGCCCAAAAACAAAAGAGTTAACTAGCAAATCGTCTTAGGGAATTGGGGGCCATGGCCACTGCACAACTGTGGGAAATGCCCCATTGAGACCTCCTGGACTATCACCACTGCCCTCAGTAACCCTTGCTGAGCAGGCAGTCCTTGGCCTTGCATCCAGGAAGCCCCACCTGAGCACATGTGACATTGCCCAAGCCCCAAGAACCATGCTGCTTTTCCTGGTTTAGTAATCTGGAGGGAAGGTTCCACTGCAGCTGTCCCCACGGCCTCTGCCCCCAAGGTGTCCTTGTGGGGGTCTCACTGTGGGAAAGTTACCAGTCTGCCAACCTCCCCGGTGATCACCTGTGTCCGTAGCCTTCAAGTGCCTGAGTGTGTGTGTAACTTATTTGGGTCGCCAGGCCTGGGAAAGCTGTTGGAATGAGTATGTAGTTTTAAATGTTAAAATAAAGATTTGTATAGACTTCCTTCTTCTTAAGTGGATCCCCTTCAGAATACCTGTTTTCAGCCTTCTTAATGGGATTCCGATCCTCAACCACCACAATGGAGCGCTCCGCCTGCCTTGGACTTGACTCAGGTGTTTCTAGACGTTACAGGCTCTTTCTTATGTTGGAGTTCTGTCATGTATGCAAACTTGTTAAATATATAAGTGTATGTATAATCTACCTGGAGTACATGGGTAATCATTTGGTCACCTGTTCACTGTTGGCTAGAGTGAGCAGGTGTGCTTTTCTGGTCTCTAGGATATGATCCTAACATGTTGAGCTTATATCGGCCAGTGTTGTGTCTATCACCCAGAGGGGACTTGGAATTAGAGAAACAGGCTTTCACAGCCAACTCAGGACACTAGACGTCAGATGACTGGAAATGCAAGTGGTCAGTATAAATAAAATGACATGTCAACTGGACCATCCTTACACTTCAGAACATGTCTGAGTGGAACTGCAGAAGCTATCCCCTTGGGATAAATAAGCTTTTGGTCCCCAGTCCTGCGCTAAACTAACTGGCTTTGTTGAAATAGCAATATTCCAAGTACTGTCCACCCAAACTGCAGTTAACTGTGATGTGACTACAGGGATCCAGCCTGAGTGTAGGACACTGCTGTTTGCAGCTCATGCTAACAGCAGATTGCTGCCACGTTCCCATGGTGCTGTTCCTGACGGCAGCAGTGATGGCTTTCCAGACGACAAAACACATCATTTTACAAAGATTTTTTTTATTTGTTTCACAGAATCTAAGCTGTTCATTTGGTCTCCTTAGAAAACTAGAGGCAAACAATGGCTTACATTTTAAAATAGTTTCCCTGCTCCAGTTCCATGAAAGATAACACAGGAGCAGATTAGCTTGTCTTGCTGGTAGGTTGATATGGTGCTTTAGTCCCTCAGCTCATCCCTGATTCTGGCTGCTGGGTACAGGCGTGAGTGGGGTTTGGCTTGGAAGACACATGCTGTGGGGACAGTTTTATTGCTACTTTCAATGTGTTTCTTTGCATAGGTGTTATTTAGGGACCTGAATGGGAGACTAGGATGGGTGGGGATCCACACAGGACATTTAAATCAGTAAAAGCTTCCAGCTGTGGCTGCATTAAGAGGAAAACAATGCTATCCCACTTTAAAGATTTCAAGAATGGAGAATTTGTTTCACAAAAATTCTTTTAAATGTTAACTGAGACAAGTGACGTGGGTAACTGTGGGCTAAGAAACTGTCAGCCAGATCTCTGTAAAATGCATTTCTGCTGGTTAGCAGTGCTTTCTTTTGTTTTCTGATTGTCAAAGTCACTTAAAAAGAATTGTGAGCAAGAAAAATGAATGCAATGCTTCCCACCATACAGCTGTGCAGACTTCAAAGTTCAAACACTGGCTCCCCAGGGTAGAACTGTATAAACTGACATGGTAAGTAAGGGGAAGGTTTTTATTGTAGATATGAGAGAGAACAGCCAGAGGCATCTGGAGGAGTCCAGAGCAAAGAGAAGTAGACTGAACATGGCCAGCAGACTGGATATGACCAGGGCTGCCTGCAAGAGGGGAGAATGGCAGGGGAGAAAATAGAACACAGAGTAGCAGGGGCCAAGAATAGTGAGAGCAGCCAGCCAGGTAATAAGGAAGAGTAGCTGGTGGAAGGGAAGCCTGTGAGCCCCAGGAAGTTTAGGGTGGAGGAGGGGGTAAGAAGGGCTTGGATGCTTGCAAGGACTTAGAAATGTGTATCAGGTAACTAATACCAGCATGAGCTTTAATATGCTGCTAGGCACCAAAGGTAGCCATAGGTCCCTCTGTCAGAGGTAAGGGAAATGTCTCCTTTTGGTAGAGGGGAACCGGTTTCACAAGTTCCTAAGGAATGTTGGCTTTTATCTAACCACCAGAAATCCTGTAGTCCAGGTTGAACCCACTTCTGGATATTTGGACTGTCGTGGGGTTTGGGGAACTGGAGCTTCCTTTGGGTCTGACATAACAAGCGCCCCATGGTAGCCTGCCCAGAGGGGAGGCTTGAGTGATAGAGCCAATCCCTGCTCCAGCTGCTCCTGGCTTCCTGGAGGAGGAAGCCTCTGCTTTAGCTTCTACTCCAACCTCCCCCTACACTTACCCTTGCTTGGTAGACCATAGTTACTCCTGTCCAGCTCTGGTGCTGCCTAGTTCTGTGTCAGCCTGACACAGCCAGAGTCAGAGAGGGGGGAACCTTAATTCAGAAAATGCTTCCAGAAGATGGGGCTGTAGGCAAGTCTCTATGGAATGTTCTTAGTGACTGATGTAGGAGGGCTCAGCCCATTGTGGTTGGTGCCATCCCTGGGCTGGTGGTCCTGAGTTCTGTAAAAAAGCAGGCTGAGCAAGCCATGAACAAGCCAGTAAACAGCACCCCTCCATGGCCTCTGCATCAGCTCCTGCCTCCAGGTTCCTGCCCTCACTGCTTTTGATGATGAACTGTTACATAGAACGGTGAGTGAAATCAACCCTTTTCTCCCCAAATTGCTTTTGGTTGTGGTATTTCACCACAGCAATAGAACCCTAATTAAGACACCTCTCTTCTCCTTGGCTTCTAGTACTTCGTGGTTGTCTTCCATTTAGAACAAACAATATTTTCCATTTTTTTTGAAAGTGGTACAAGTACTTCATGCATATGATTTGAGTTAAAAAATTTAAACAGTGCCGCATTGTAAATAGTATCATGTCAGCTCTGGAATGTTTCAAGTGTTAGACAGCTACGTGGATTGTCTAAGAAAGCTAGGATGCTTTTAGCTTCTATGTGAGAATCTGAGTTCCCCTGAATATTGGCATCAGGAGCCAAGTGATAACATTACAACTCCAGCATTTCTGTATTTTACAAATAATACTGCCCCATATCAATGAACTGACAAACAGCCCCAGCACAGCCAGATGCGCAGGTGCTCTGGAGTCAGTGAAGCACCCGGGAGTTCTTGGCTTGCTTTCCCCAAGCAAGTGTTGTGAATGTCAAGGGCTTGATGTCAATGTAGATTGTGATTACGGATTGTTAATTTCTGCTTCATTAATTGTAGCGCTGGCAGCTGTCTGCAGAATAGTACGTGATAAACTACAGCTTGCTGCCAGTGACAAATGAGGGGAGGGGGAGTTTTAAAGCCAGCAAATTAACCACTGCTTTTTAAGAACCTGAGCAAAGGTTAGCCCCGTGGGGCGCTGCAGACAGGACTCCAGCCTAATGATCCAGAAGGAGCATTTTGTAGGCAGTGTCGTTTTTTACTGGGATCGAATTTAGGCCCTTTGCGTGCCAGGCGAGGGCTCTACTGCTTTTGCTCTCTTCACTGTTTGAATTTGAGATCCTCCTGCCTCAGCCTCCTCAGTGGCTGGCTTTACTGGCCTGCACCACCACTCCTGGCTGGCAACTCATTTTGAACCCCTGGTGACATTTTAAGTCACAAACATGGCTCCTTGAGAAACAGCATTTAAAAAAAGTAAATTAAAACACTTGATTTTTGCTGGCAAAGGTAAAATCAACCCACAAGGAACACAGCAATTAGCCCCAGCACCCCTCCCCACCCCCAAAAAATCCCACCCTGAAACCAACCCAAATCCTGTAGTTCAGAAGAAACTGGCTTCATCACGGCTTGGTGGCTGGAGGTTTAAAGAGTCCCACCCTGCGGAAGTATCTAACGAGGAAGGGTACAGAGACCAGGGTGACGCTGATCCTCACGGGCGCAAACAGCTTGTGGATGGCATAGGCCACCACGAATGTGCTGGTGCCGGCTGCCATTTTGGATTGCACCAGCGACTCTTTAAAGCCAAGCTTAAGCAGGATTGCAGACATGTCTATGCCACTGGAGGAGAAAGAGGCAAAGAGAACATTACAGCCAGGGATTAAAGGAAGAAACTGATCTGCCTAGAAGGTTAACAGTATTTTTGCTTTTTATTAAAAAAATCTCATGATTATTGTGCGTATGAGTATGGGCAATGCACATGTCCTGGCACACATGTAGAGGTCAGAGGACAACTTCCAGGTGCTGGTTCTCTCTCTCCACTGTGGGTTTTGGGGTGGAATTCAGGTAGCCAGGCTGGTGTGGCATGCACTTTTTACCTGCTGAACCATCTTGCTGACCCAGATGAACTATATATATTTTTAAAATATATAATATAAGGAATTGGATGAGTAGGTAGGTTTCAGCAAACAAACAAAACAAAAAAACCCAAAATAAAAACAACAACTTTTGGGGGCTGGAGAGATGGCTCAGGGGTTAAGAGCACTGGCTGCTCTTCCAGAGGTCCTGAGTTCGATTCCCAGCACCCACATGATGGCTCACAGCCATCTATAATGAGATCTGGTGCCTTCTTCTGGTGTACAGGCATACTATATACATGGTAAATAAATAAATCTTTAAAAAAAAAACAACTTTTGTTCATCCACATATTAGCTTACCTTACCACAGTACAAAAACAAAACAAAAAATGTTTTTCAGACAGGGTCTCATGTAGCTCAGGCTGGCCTCAAATTCTATGTAGCCAAGGATGGAGGACCTGGAACTGTGACCCTCTTGCCTCCACCTGAATGCTGGGATTTCAGGTGTGGTTGATGATGTTTGAGGAATGGAACCCAGCACTTTGTGAATGCTGGGCAAGTATTTTACCAACTGGGCTGCGCCCCAGGACTTCCTTCAGTTATTTGTAGACAGGCCTCATGCTAAAGCCCAGGCTAGCCTCCCCAGCATTCACAGGCGTGAGCTACCACATCCAGCCACAAACATAACGAACACCATTGAAAACCGTACCTGGAAACAACTGTGTAAAATATCCCCAAGGAGACCAGCGAGATTCCAATGTGCAGCGACACCCCCACAGCCCCGTATTCTTGGAAAACCTTCTTCAGCTGCTGTGATCTGCTTAGCTTTTTTTCTGGGCTGCCGGCACTGCTTCTGGGCTCTGGGATTCTGCTGGGCTCCTGTGCACAGACCAAAAGGAGGTTAGGCTGGTGGCTGCCACGTGTTTTTACCCTTATCTGAGCTGTGTACCTCTATCTACCCACTCAGACATCAATTATCACTCTCACTCCTACTACACCAGGGCTAGGCCAGCAGAACAATGGCCTCGGAGATGTCCAGGTCACCTCCTACTGCAGGACTTGGCAGATGCGATCTGGCCATGGATCTTGAGATGGGAATGTTAACTTGGATTTTTCTGGTGGATTCTTATAAGGGAAAGTGGGCGGAGGAGCAGGAGTTGGAGTCTGAGAGGTGCTCGTGGGATGTCTTTTTGTATGCTGTGAATATGTGTTGCTCTGATTGGTTGATAAATAAAGCTGCATTGGCCTATGGCAGGTCAGGTTGGAGCCAGGCGGGAAAATCCAAGACAGACAGTGAGAGAAGAAAAGAGAATAAGGAGACACCATCCTGCCGTCTAGGGAGCAGCATGTAATGGCTAGCAAGAGGCCTGCCATAGACTACATAGTTTGTAAATAATATAAGCCTCTGTATGTTTATTTGGGTCTGAGCAGCTGCAGGACTTGGCCAGACACAGGAAAACTTTTCACTACAGAGAGGAGGAAGTGACAGCAGGTCAGAGGTCTGAAGATGCTGCTCTGCTGGCCTACTGGTATGTGGGCATGGCGGGGGTGGGGTGGGGGTGAGCAGGAGGCCTAAAAGCTGTAAAAGGCAGGAAATGGATTCTGGCCTGGAACCTCAGGAAGAAACTGGCCCTGATGTCACCTTGACTTTAGCTCAGTGAGGCAGATTTTGGACTTCTGACCTCTAGCACAGGAGCGAATGTGTCCAGCATCAGAGGAGCAACACAGCCTGTTATCAAGGTCAGAGCTGATGCTTGATTGGAATAACTTTAGGAGACACGTTTGGGTAGGTCTGTGAGCATACATCCTCAGGGGTTAAGGGAGGGAGGAAGACCCACCCTGCCTGTAGGTGGCACCACACCCTGGACAGGGCCCCCATGCTGAACAGGAAGAAGAACGTGCTCTGAGCACCAGTGCTGATCTCTCTCTGCCTCCTGACTGTGGATGAAACTGGACAGACTGTCTCACCCTCCCGCCACCATGACGTCACCAAGATGGACTACAGTCTCCCCCAAGTGTGGGCCAAAATGAGTCCTTCCTTCATGGTGTGGCTTTTGTCAAAAATTTGGTCACAGAAATGAGAAAAGTGACCCATGAGAGCTCAGACCACCCAAGTCTGTGGACTGAGCACACAACGCCATGTCTGCACTACCCCAAGAGCGGAGTGGGGTTGGAACAAGATGGGCTCCAAAAGCCATGGGCCTTCACTGAGACCAGACACAGGACAGGGAAGGCCGATTCCTGGACAAAATACTGACCAGATGTGTATAGAAATTACCCACGCTGTGCAGCAATCTTTTTTTTTTTGTTTTTAAGACAACTTTGTGAGTCGCTTCTCTTCACCTACTATTACATCTGTGTATTTATTTTATTTTTATTTTTATTATTTTTTTTTGGTTTTTTGAGACAGGGTTTCTCTGTGTAGCTTTGCGCCTTTCCTGGAGCTCACTTGGTAGCCCAGGCTGGCCTCGAACTCACAGAGATCCGCCTGGCTCTGCCTCCCAAGTGCTGGGATTAAAGGCGTGCGCCACCAACGCCCGGCACATCTGTGTATTAGTTACTTTTCTGTTGTTGGGGTGAAACACCACGATCAAAAGCAACTTGTGAAAGAGTTTGCTTTGGCTTACAGTTCTAGAGGGATAAGAGTCCATCATGACTGGGAGGCTTGGCAGCGTGGCAGCACAGCATGGTGGCCAGAGCAGGAAGCTGAGAGATCACACCAGGAAGCAGAGAACAAACTGGAAGTGGAGCGGGACCCCACTCAAAGGCCACCCCCAGTGAAAGGCTACACCGCCCCAAACAGCGCCACCTACTGGAGACCAAGTGTTCAAACGTCTGAGCCTATGGGGACATTCTCATGTAAAACAGAGTAGGTACCAGGAATCGAGCTCAGGGTGGTCAGGTGTCTTGTTGGTCACATGGGGTGATCTTAACACTCACTGGATTATCTTCTGAGTCTGCAAATTTGGGACAGACAACAGAGATCCCAGCCACACTTGGATTAGACAAAACACACCTCTACAAGAGCGCTATTAACCAAAGGATTTGTGAGTCTTCCTCTGGCTGTTGATCCTGCAGCCGGGGAGATGCCTCCCTGGTTTGAAGCTGTGATTCTGCAAAGGCAAGGGGGATGAGCATGCCAGGATCCCCAGGAAATGAGTCAGGACTCCCCTAACGAGAAGCAAATGGCCCCGTGTTCTGAGCAGCAGCCCTGAAACCCACCAACTGCGTCCATAGAGCCAGCTGTGCCACAATGCAGGGGACCACCAGGTCTGCAGCTCTGGGCCCTCGATTTGCACTTGTGGGGTAAGGCTCATGACCCTGCTGTGTCCCTCACCAGCACCAAGGTGCACAAATGCTGCTGTCCATGGATGCTGATCAGTGGGCAGCTAGAGCGCTCTTCTGTTTGTACCTATGCCTGTGAGTCCAGCTCTGACAATACCTGGGACTGGGCCTTGTCATCAGTTCCAGAGGTGACCAGAAGGTAATCACTAAGCTTGGAAAGGAAAGCCTTGCTTACCTGACCCTTTGTCCTGGCCCTGCTAGCTCAGGATGTGCTCTAGGGGTGAAGTGTGTGTGTGTGTGTGTGTGTGTGTGTGTGTGTGTGTGTGTGTCTGTGTATGTATACATCCCACATGTCAGATGGAAATGCAAATGCTACTCATCCAAGAGTCCCTCCACTGTAGCCTTTAATTCCTAATCCAATAGTACCTCCATTATGCTTTCCAAGGCTCCTCTCTTTAATTTTAAGATTTATTTATTTTATGCATATGGGCGTTTGCCTGCATGTATGTACATCTGTGCACCAGGTGCATGCCTCAGATCCCCTGGAACTGGAGTTACAGATGGTTGTGAGCTGTCCTGTGGATGCTGGGAATTGAACCCAGGTCCTCTGCAAGAGCAGCCAGTGCTCTTAATCATCAAACCATCTCTCCAGCCTGCTCCCCCCCCCCCTCTAAAACAAAATTTGGTTCTAATGTTTGCTCCTCCAGCCCTCTGGAAGCTGCTGTTTATTTTCTAGCTGGAAGTCTGGCTGCCTTTCTAGTCTCCTTTCTGGGCCAGAAGGCCTTTTGCCAAACCTGAGGGTATGAACAAAGGGGGCTCATCAGGGACAGCTGTGGCTGCTCTGGGGCATGAAGAACGGGCCATAACTGAGATTGCCTGGGCCAGGCGCCAGTGGGCTTCTGACTGACACTAGCCTGACAGAGGTGCAGGCACTGGGAGGGGCTGCAGATGGTCCTATCAGCGCAGCCCAGGGGGCAGGGTCACTTATCAGAAAGAACCAGAGCCTCTGCAAGCCTTTCAGCAGGGGGGTGCAGGGCCCAAGGAGGGGAGAGGGGCAAGTGATGGCCAATACAAGAAGGTGGTGGCAGCTTTCCTTCCTGTCCTCCAGAAACAGAACATCCTGGAAAAGTCTCTCCTCTTAGGAATGGCCACTCTTGCAGGACATGAAGAACCATGGGTTTTCTTCCAAGTCCCTGAGGTGTTTAAAGAAGCTAAACCAATGGGATTTATGGGTGACTGGCAAGCAACGGGGCGTCTGTAGATACTCACTCTCTATAGAGCATCACTGTCTACTACCTCCAAGTGCTCAGGGGGGATGCAGTTCAGTGGTAGAGTCTAGCTTATGCAAAGCTTGTTTCCTAGCACAGTACAAACCCAGCTCGGTGGTACAAGCCTACAATCCCAGCCCTCGGGAGGCGGGGGCAGGAGGATCAGAAGTTAAGGCTTATTGAGTTGGAGGCCAGCCTGGCTGGAGTACATGAGACTATGTTTCAAAACAACCAGAGGAGAGCCATAGCTCAAAGGAGCAGGAAGGCTGATCACAGTGTTGTGACACTCACTTCCATTCACTTGCTAAGCGCCCTATGTGCTGACTTTGTACTGAGCAGTGTTCCGAGTGCCATGAAAACATTAGTCCATACAGTCCTCACAACGTCCCCACAAATGGAAGAGGACCTGCAAGGCCCCGAGGGGTTGAGTACGTAACCAGGGACAGCACAGTGGTTAACCCGATCCCTGTCCCAGCACTACGCCTTCTGTAGCTTCTCTGGGTCAGAGTGTTCCAGAGCCAGGGACAGTGCAATGAGCAAAACAGACCAACCTCAAAGGAGACTATGGCTTTAGGGAGCAGAGGACAACAAACAGTGACATACCAGACAGGCAAGGAGAGCGAGTGAGGAGCTTGGGGGAGGGCTGCTGCGCACGAGGTAAGGGAAGCCAGCAAGCCACCTGCATAAGAGTGCCCCCCCCTGCCCCCCCATTTCACTTGGTCTACATGACCCTGAGCCATGGGACGTGAAAAGATAGGCTTCTGGTGCAGTGTGTCTCCCCCTCTCTGGCACCATGCAGTCCTTGCTGTAGGCAGAGGTGGGCATGCCACTCAGACACTTGTTTAATGTCTAGAACATGTGGAGACCCCAGCTGGCCGCCTAATGAAGGCAGCCAGGGTGGAGATGGAGTGGGATGCTGGATTGAGGCCCAGGGCAGGCCCTTCCCCCACAGCTGGTTTCTCAAGGAGTGTCTTTTGTTCTAACCTTCTGTTAGGTTCTGATTCCATCCATCTCTCAACCTGCAGAAGAGACAAGCTTGGCTCCAGGGCTGG
>CABHPR010108241.1:30965-49637 GCA_902168415.1 Peromyscus melanophrys | reverse complement strand
AAAAAAAAAAAAACAACCTGGAGCCAGATATTGGGATGAAAGCTGAAAGATCAGAGAAGCAGTAAAAGCCACAGCCAACCTCACCTCGCCAACTCCTCAGCAGATCCTGTTTCCATGAATCTTCAGACTGAAGGCCTCTGAGTCTTCACCCCGAGGGTCTCAGTTGAACTGCTGCTCAATTCTTGTCTCCTCACGCCTTATATACCTTTCTCCACCCAGCCATGTCACTTCCTGGGATTAAAGGCTTGTGTTCTTTCTAAGCAAAGGCATGATATCTCAAGTGCTGGGATTAAAGGCATGTGCCACCACTGCCTGACTCTGTTCCCAGTGTGGCCTTGAACTCACAGAGATGCAAATGGATCTCTGCCTCCCAAGTGATAGGATTAAGGGTGTGTGCCACCACTTTCTGGCCTCTATGTCTAATCTAGTGGCTGGCTCTGTCCTTTGATCCCCAGATAAGTTTATTAGGGTACATACTATATTGAGATACACAATATATCACCACAGCAGCACAGGTCCCATAAAGAGCCATGTCCTCATTAAAGAGAACCAACTGGTCACCAACAGCACAGATCTCTTCAGTCTTGCTATAGTGTTACTAGTTTCATCAACATTTTCTAAGAAATATATTTTGGTTTTATTGACTATGTTTCATTGTGTATTTGATTTGTATTGCATAGTTCTGATTTTAACTAAAAAGCTTAAGTGAAAATAATAACATTTTAGAAGATTGATTTCTAAATTTCAGAACCTTTTAAGATGACTAATTAGGTCATTAATTTGTAAAACTTTAAAATACATGTTCAAAATGTAAAAAGTTCATAAACATTTGAGGTGATATGTTTTCCCCAGTTTAGACATTATACATTGTATTGATGTATCAAATCATCATATGTACACTATTATGTCTTCACATATCACTCAAAGATAAACTTAACAAATAAATATATTTAGATGCTTTAAAGATTTTGAGACAAAGTATCTTTCTGGTAAAATGAATGGGGTTCTGGGAGTCTTAAGGACACTGGAAATATGAAAATCTGAGTAGGCTTAAGAATATGAAAATGAACCTACTGAAACATGTTTGTGTGTGTTTGTCAGAACTGAGAGGAACAGCAGTAGAAAATCAGTTTAATGAGGTGAGTCCTATTGGGAAATGCACCTTCTTGTGAATAGAAATCACAGGGGCTCAAATGCTGGCTTCTTGGTCCACAGACCCTTTTACAGATGGGGTATTTCCCTATTTTACCTATGTGTTCTACACGCAGTACATCTACGTACTTAGGTAGTATGGTTCAAAGGAGACTGGCCTTAATACTGACTGTTCCTAAACTTTCTTCAAATACTCTGGATTTGCTAGAACTGCAGCCCGAAACTAGTCATTTCAGCTAAGCATTTGAAATACTTTGACTGACTCATCGTGGTTCAAATACTTTCCTTTCATCTTACATTCAAGGTATAAATGTCTGAGGAATGAAAATTGGGGCATGTTGAGGATCTAAAATTGCTACTTCTACATTTTAGCCTAGGATAAACTAGAAGACACACTTTTGCATACAGGGATACACAAATTTCTTTTACACAAAAGAAATTACAAGTATGTCCTTAATTAGTTTTTGCTACCCTTCAAACCAAAGGTGATCACTGTTTTCCAAATGCAGGCCGTGATGGGTTAAATTCAGGCACATCTTTTTGTAAATTCTGATTTCACTTCCCCTATAGCAGACCTGGGTGTAGCTACTTATAGTTCTTCAAATGTGGCCTGAGAAAAGTTTAAACAAGTAGAATTTTCTTCATCTCTCCTCTGTTCCTTTCTGCATTTTCACTCATTCCTTAGATCTTATCTCTATGGGTAGGGAATGTGGTCAGAGGCAATTAAAACTGCAACTAATTTTCCCACAATACCAACAACAACTTAGAGACCTGTGCTATACGATGTGCTATGAAAACCCCCAGGGTGGAATGACTTTCTGGTTGTTCTCTCAATCTTGGATGGTCACTCTGTCTGGGACTGACAGAGAATGCAGGCAATTGTGGTGGCCTGACCCGTGTTAACCTGCGAGGGGTCTGTTACCAGGAACCAGGCCCAAGAAGATATTGAAGAGACAATAATGACAATAATAACATGAATTACAACAGCACTGAGACGACTCATAACAATTTTAACATGAATTTCCTTCTGATTAGATAACAGAATAAGGTGCTGATATTTATAGAAAAGTGATAGATTTGAGAAATATTTGCAAAAGGAAATGAGACAAGATTCTCTGGTAACATGGTTCTTCTATGAGTCTGAGATGCTAAAATGATTCAGACTATTTGATTTTGTCTTAAATGGTGCTGAACAATGCCTGGGTTTAATTTTCTTTCAGAAGCCAGTCTTCTTTTCAAAATTAAAGCCATGGAATGTAAGCTGAAGCAGTGAGAATGCTCCACAGTATGTTTGTCTTTCCACTTTACAACCCAATGGGATAGGCTCAATGGCCACCCTCATTATGCCAACAAATTTTATTACAAAAAATCCTCAAAACTTCAGACATCCTTCTGTTTACATTTAGTACTGTTTTGGGTTCTCAGTCTGTCATTCATATTAACTTCATAAAACTATCATAATAATAAATGCTATCTAACATTCTGCAGAGATACAGGTTCTAAGTAAAAACAAAATTTAAAAAATTAGACTGAAGTATATCTAGTGTTCCTATTTTCTTCAGAACAAGGATTTTTGTATCTTATTTCTGGTATAAAATAAGTTTAAGGCAGTATTAGAGTTTTACTGGAGTTTTCAAAAGTCAAATGACCATGACAGTGTAAAAAATTGTAGGACTAGCAGGATGGCTCAGGGGTAACCTGAGTGCAATCCCCCTAAACTCCCATGGTAGAAAAAGGGAACCTACCTCACAAAGTTGTCCTCAGACCTCCTCACATCTGCTGTGGCTTGTGTGCACTCTCCTGTACCCACAGCAACACATAATAAATAGAAGTAATAAAATATTAAAGAATTTTGCCTTCTCTTATGTATTCTCTAAATGCAGAAGTAAGTCTATTAATTCAGAAACAAATACATTATGCTTTAGGGAAAAACACATCAACACTGTAATGTTATAAAACTATAAAATTACATTGTGAAATATTGCACCCAGAAATATCATGGGAGGGTCAATGCTAACTATGTTTGGCTTTAAGATTTATCTGGGTTTTGTTGTTGTTTTGTTTTGTTTTTCATTTAACTTCATTTAGTTTCATTTTATGCAGGTGAGTTTTACTTTTGAAGTTAAATTTTGGTGTATCCCTTTTGGTCTTGAATTATGTAACAAAAAGCTATGATTTGAGAGTTATTTATAACCTATTTTAGGAAAAATCCCAAGAAAACTTTGAGAATTTTTTAAAGATTTCATTCATATATATCTTCATTTTTATTGGACTTAAATGTAACAAAATAGTAGAGGATTCAAAATTTTCTGGCAAAGAAAATGGACACCACTAATTTCCATCCAAGTATTTCTCTCTGAAATAACAGCTAGTGTACAGTATTTATAAAATTAATGAACAGTATCTCCTTGAATTTTGGACAGCATTCCCAATGTTAGTCAAGAGAGAAAATTTTCTAAAATATTTTGTATGACCAAGAATATATTATCTAAAATAGGAAATAATCCTTCAGAATCTTTTCCTGGGCTGAAAGGTTTGACTATTTCTTGACTATCTCTCTCTCTGTATATACAGAGCATTGACACTAAGAAAAAAAGAGCACAAGTCAGAATGACCAAGATCAATAAAATATCAACAGCTCATGCTGGCAAGGTTGTAGAATAAGGGGAACACTCATCCATTGCTGGTGGAAGTGCAAACTTGGACAGCACTTAGAAATAATTGTGGTGGTTGCTCAGAAAAATGGGAATTGATTTACCTCAAAATCTAGTTATAACCACAAATGACTCTTCAGCCTGCTACGGAGATACTTCCTCAATCATGTTTATTACAATTCTATTTATAATATCCAGCAATTGGTAACTGCCTAGATATACATCAATGGATGAATGGATATAATGAAGAAAGTGTTGTATATTTACACAATGAAATATTACCCAGCCATTAAAAATGAAATTAACTGGTAAATGGATGGTATTAGAACTTATTTTGAGTGAGGTAACCTAGACACAGAAAGACAAATATGGTATCTCTTCATCCATTCACTTATATGTAGATGTCAGCTATTAAGTTGTTGATAGGCAAGCTACAATCCCTATAACCACAGAGTTTAGAGAGCAAGGGATTAGTGGGGAGGGATGCATGTCACTAGGAAGAAGATAGAGAATAAATAGTTATTGATGTATGAGGTGGGAAGAGACTGGAAAGGGGGATAAAACTGGGAGAGAAAAGATGAAGTTGAGGGATGAAATATGGTGAGGGACAGCTTTGGCGTGGTAAGGGCCATTTGAGGGGTAGTATTGAAAGCTAACAGTAGAAACTTCCTAAAATGTGTACATATGTGAAGGCAATCTAAATGAAGTCACCAAATAATGGGGGCAGAGAGAGAGAGTCCCAACTGGACTTCTCTTGTCACCAAATGAAGCTTCTAATGTCGGGAGGGAATGGTTACATCTAATGAGTTGTTGGCCATAAGGTTCCCATGGTAACCAACAACACAACCCAGGGGTTGCTCTTCACAAACTAACAGTAAGGTCCTATTGCTGAACACAACATTTATACAACTCACTGAACACAGAGAAGTAGAACTGGTGCCTACATAGAACCTTCACCTCTATGGTGAAGCATTCATGGTACTGGAAGGTATTCTGCATGCTACCAAAGGAAAAAAGTAAACACCCACCCACCCACCTACAAACCTTTGATGTCCAATGGTGACCAACCTGCAAGATATGTTGCTGCAATAATGGCACAAAGCTTGTAGGAGGAAACAACCAACATGTAATGATTAAAGCTACTTCCATGAAATAGAAACCATACAGGTCCCTGCTTGGGTGACAAAGAATCTGAGACTAGACAGGCCAGGGATGGAGAAAACCAAATACTACTGTTCTGCTAAAGAGATATAAAAATGAAAGGACTCCTAACTGCATTCTACTATACTCATACATCAGTTCCTTGCTCAGCCATTATCAGAGAAGCTTCCTCATGCAGCACATAGGAACAGAGACCCACAGCCAGACAATATGCAGAAAGTGAGAGCCCTTGGAACACTCGGCCTTAAATGTGATGTCTCCACCAAATTCTTTCCCTCGGAGCTCAGGGAACTGTGCAGAAGAAGAGGTGGAAAGAATGTAAGAGCCAGAGGGGATGGAGGACACCAAGGAAACAAGATATTCTAAACACAATGCTACTGACACACCTAAACTCACAGACATTGTGGCAGCATGGACAAGGCCTGTATGAGTCTGCACCAGATGGAGTCCTAGAGCTGAAAGAAGTGGACACACAACCCATCCCTAGCCCAGATAATATCTCCAATTGACATCCATTTGCAAATGAAAAATTAGTTTTCTCCAGTGGAAAGAAACTCCTCTTAAGGGTAGGCCTTATGCCCAATAGTAGATGGCAAAAATGGAACAAACATAGTATCATCACCTTTGGGAGGTTTTTTGGTCTCATAATGTTGTCAAGTAATTCTTTTTTTATTACAGTTCCTTTGGGTACATATTATGTCTTCCAATTTTATGTTTTATGGGAGTCCTATGTGTGTGAACATGTGTCTGCATCTTTGTGTGTTTATTGTGCTTTTCCTTTGTTTTTTGTTCTTCTGATTGCTTTTTTGCCCTATCCCAATTTGTTTGCTTTTCTTTTCCTTTCCCTTAGATTCCTGTTTCCTTTCTAAGGAGAGACAGAAAAGGTATGGATCCAGATGGAAGACAGAAAGGGTATGGATCCAGATGGAAGACAGGGTATGGATCCAGATGGGAGAAGAGGTGGAGAGGAACTGGGAGGATTACAGAGAGGGGAAACCATAATCAAAATATGAAAGGTATCTATTTCCAATAAAATAAAAATGAAAAACGAAGACATAGTGCTGAAGAGTGATAGGATGCTTAACATGGAATAAAAAAAATCATTTTCTTAAAGCTTTCTTGTCACTAGTATACCGTATTATTTTCCTAATAATGCTTCCCTTTACCCTACTACCATTGATCTTTATTGCCTTCAAGTTCTACAGTGTTTGCTAAATAAATATCTAGCACTAATTCCCGTTCTTACATCTTCCCTGTGTTTACCCCAGTGGTTTGGCACTACCACACATGCTTTCTGTCATGAGCACCCATTTGTTCTTGGGCCTGAATAGTTCTACTAGAATAGAAAAAAAAAGTTTCATCTAATAATTTAGTTTCTTGTGCATATTTCAATAAATTATCACAACCTTAATGTCTTAACACAACACAAGTTTATTCTCAAATAGTGACGGTAGTGAGATGTCTGAGATAGGGTTTTCAGATGTAACACTGTGCTGTCAGCATGGTTCCCATCTACCCCTTCTGATTTTTTATGAGAATGATCTTGTCCATTTTCAGAGTTGCATTCTCTGTATTCCTTGGTCCATGGTCCCTTTCTCCATCTTCAAAATCATCACTGTAGTTTGGTTTTCTTGCTTGTTTTGTTTTGTTGTTGGTGGTTAAGTTTTGTTTTTGTTTTTTTGTTAAACTGACATATGCTAGATGGCTCTAGACATTTGGTAAGAAGAACCCCAGTTGAGGAGTTATCTCTATTAAATTGTTTGTGGAAAAGTCTGTGGGACATTTTCTTAATTAATGATTGCTGTGAGAATACCTACCAAATTGCGAGTGGTGACAACCCTGAGCAGGTGGTCCTGAATGGTTTAAGATCAAACTGAGAAACCATGGCAGCAAGCCAGTAAGCAGCATTTCACCATGATTCTTGTCTCTGCTCCTGCTTGAGTTTCTTTCCTGTCTTCTCTCAATGAGAGACTGTAACATTGAAGTTGTAAGCTGTCATAAACCCTTTCCTTCCCCAAGTTCCTTTTGACTATAGTGTTTTGTCACAGCAACAGAAAACATAATAAGACACATCTCAAATTTGTATTTGCTTGTATATCCACATCAATTCCTTTCCATATGACTTGTGTTTTATTTCTTGGAGGAGGATCTGTGATTGTACCAGGTCTATCACATTTTCCAGAACAGTACCATATCTTACTACCTTATTCTCACCCTCTTACTAAGATAAAATTCATAGGTCCTGGACATCTTGGAAGGTCATTATTCAGTCCACTACATTAGGTTGTGTTTTTATGTTGTGGATAAAACTAATAAAATTTTTAGAAAATGTATTTTTATAGAGTAGAGTAGGCCTTGAAAACATAAATATAACTTTGAAATAAACAAATCTATGATGCATTAATTTACTAACAAATCAATTATTCAGTAAACCAACTTTATGTAAAACATCAATAGTTTGATTTGCCATTGATATACCTCAATTATAAAAGAATTTTCTTCTTTGATTTTAAGGCAATTGTAGTTGATATTATCAGAATTATTATGTTACTGTGTGACATCCTCAAGTAGAGTTGATGGTGATAGGTAATGAGACATTTAGGAGGTCATTGGCCTTGTGGATGGGGTCAAAGCTATTAGAAAAAATCACTGAGAAACTCTTTATCCCTGTTCTGTCAAGACATAAGTAGGAAGAGCCATGTTTGTGAAGAGGCCTTCAGCTGATATTAAGTCAGATGATGCCTTAATCTTGGGAATTTCCAGGATATAAGTCTTTGTCAAGTATAATTTTCATATTTTTTAGACACAGAATAGAATATTTTGTTATAAAGCAACATGAGCAAAACAAATCACTGGTAGAGATCTAAATAAATTGGAAATATATTTTTAATGCAATACTTAAAATGTTTATGGAATCGATGCTCTAATTTTTGTTTTTAAGCAATGCACTGATTCAAACTGAAGTGAGTTTCCCTGTATCTATGCTTGGTTAACTATTTCCAGTTTCTCTTTCCACACACCGTAAGACATGAAGCCTATAGCATGGAGAAACATGCTGATTTCTGGCCACCAAACAAGTAGAAAACAGCTGTGTCATATCTTTCTAGGACATGGTTGTAATATTAAATCACATCTTCCCACTGCTCTTGTAAATTCCAGGAAGAGTGTGGAGGACACTGGTAGAAGTAGGTGATGGAGACATGTCAAAATTCATGTCCGATACCTTTTTCTCCCCCAGAATCTAGGAAAGACTTTTGTTGCCTGTAAAGCCAAATGTAATAGACTGAGAGAATTAGAAACAGCCATGTGCGCATTAGTTCTTGTCAAAGAGCTAAGTTAATGGTGAGTGAAAGAAGAAGATGCATGATAAACTCTGTGGACTCAAACCCGTGACCCCCCATGTGTCATCATCGTCTCTGGTGTGGTGCTCCTTTTTGAAGATTGAAAGGGCATGGTAGTAAATATCTATATTTTTCTCTGGCCTGTAATGTAATTGGGAGGTAGGCTTGGGAGTAGAATAGTAAATAAAGCACTGCATCTTGAGCAGGAAGTTGGTATAAGAAATACAGAGAGGAAAACTGAATAAATGCATCTCTTAGCTTTATAAATAGCATGCTCCGGATGTAGAAGGAAGAACAATCTGTGACCAAAAAATATAACTATTAACATTGCATTCAGATTATACAAGAAGCTATACTACTCTGCTTGGCTGATAAGAATTATGTCTAGTTTTGCATCAGATTTTGAAAACAGAAGCAAAAGCCACTCAATTAAGTTAGAATTTTAGATAAATTATGAATCATCCTTTAATTATACCTTGTACAATATTTGGGACATGAAAATTATCTATACACTAAGCCCTATACTAAGCCTGGCAACCCTAACTGGTTACATAGCTACCTTTTATATGTCAGTCATGACTATTTTGAGTCAGTCGTGATCCATCCTGTAGATTTGAACACACAGCATGTCTGAGAATAAAAGACAACAGAAACAAAGAAGGTTTTCCAAGAAAAAAATATAAGCAAGAAACAGAAGGCTGCTAACAGCAGCTGTCAGAAGCTGTGGGGCTGTACTTTCTCTGTCTAGAAATTGAAATGCAAAAGAGGGTCAATTTCAGGAGTCTGAGCACCATGTACTTCAACCCACTGCCCAATGTGCATCCTCCAGCCAGCCATGGTGACCCGTTCCTACAATCCCAGCACTGGTGAAGGCAGGAAGATTTTTAGTTTGAACCAGCCTGGGCTATAGTGTGAAACCTTCTCCTGAAAATAAAACCAAAATATACATCGAAAAACCGAATTGGACAAGGACTAAAACAAGTGAAGGGGATGTGCTAATCAACTTTTTATTTTTATTGAGTGTGTGTGTGTCTGTGTGTGTGTGTGTACCACAGAGCATGTGTGGAGATTGGAGGACAATGTTCTAGAGTCAGATCTCTGCTTCCTATATGTGGGTCCCAGGGGCCAAACTCACTTTGTCAGTGTTTGTAGCTAATACCTTTACCTGCTGCATGGTTCTGCCCACCTGATAATCAACTTTTGGTTTCCCAATTCAATCTATTTTTAAAAATTCAGCAAGGAAAGGCAATCTGAAAGGTATTTTGTAACAAATAAAACAGGTACATGTTTAGTCATATTTGAAGGAATCATTTCAAGTCAAAAGGTAAAATTATACTACTATCTTAGAAAATAAGACATAAGGGAGAGATTCATAGAAAAATGGAGCCAGTGATATACCTCAGCAGGTAAAGAATCCCGAGGGCACAAGGTTGATACCCTGAATTTGGTCCCCCAAAACTACATAAAGGTGGAAAGAGAGAGCCAACTCTACCAAGTTGTCCTTTGACTTCTATAGCACACGGTCACAAAGTGCTCTCCTCACATGTATCACACACACTATACACACACAGACATAGACATACAACAAAGATAATTAAAAAAGAAAAATGGGCAGGACAGCTACTGTATTTAGGAAAAGGTCCAGCAAACAGAAAATGAAAAATACTAAGTAAATAACATCATTTTTATCTGTCATATTTCCAGCCAAGGATGACAAAGCATCTGTGTGGAGGACAGCCTTGACTGCTAAAGGCAGAGCAAAGTTGAGACACATTCTTGCAAAGTAATGATGAACATGTTTGGAAATATTGAAAAGCATGTTATCTGAGTAAATAATTCTGAATCTAGGAATTACTCATCAGCAAAAACTGTTTTGTAGGCAAGTAATCCTCCAGACACCCGTTTTTCATAATTGGAAACAAAGAAACATAAAATGTAGTAATGGGGGAGCATGGTCAAAGTGGATTACATACCTCCATGAAGATGCCTATAAGAAACCCGATACTATGTACAATTAATATACACCAATAGAAATGTGTTTCCAGAATTCTAAAAAGAGGAAACTTCATGTATGAAGTAGCAGTTCAGGAGCTACTTGGGATTATATTTAGAAAGTGGGTGTGACTAAAATGTGTTAAGATAAAAGAAGTTGGAGGGTGCATCATTATGGTGATGGTGATTACTATAGGTTACACATGTATTAAAGCTACTAAGTCTGTGAGCTTGTGTCTTGATTCTTGTTGGTTTCGTTTCTGTCAACTTGACACAAGCTAGAGTTATCTGAGAAGAGGAACCACAATTGAAAAAAAAAGCCTCCATAGCAGTGGCCTGTAACCAAGCCTGTAGGGTATTTTCTTAATAGGTGATTGATATAGAAGGGGCCAGTCCATTCTGGGTGGCACAAATCCTGGACAGGTGGTCCTGAGTTGTTTAAGAAAGCAGGTGTAGCTGGGTGGTGGTGGCCCACACCTTAAATTCTAGGACTCCGGAGGCAGAGCCAGGTGGATCTCTGTGAGTTCGAGGCCAACCTGGTCTACAGAGCGAAACCAAGGACAGGCACCAAAACTACACAGAGAAACCCTGTCTTGAAAAAACAAACAAACAAAAAGCTATGTGGAATAAGCCAGCAAGCAGCACTCCTCCATGGTTTTTGCTTCGTTTCCTACCTTTAAGTTCTTGCTCTGACTTCCTTCTGTACTGTGGAACTATAAGATGAAATAAACCCTTTCCTCTCCAAGTTGCCTTTGGTCATGGTATTTTATCACAGCAATAACAACACCATCTAAAACAAGCTGTGTACTACAGGAGAGAGAATTAGGTATTTGCAAAGGAGGAGGAAGAAAAGGATGCAGAAGTAAGGACATGGATAGAAGAGGAAAGCTGTGGGAGGAAGAAGGAAAAAAGGAAAACACGAAGAAGAGAATGAAAGAGGAGCCAGGGTAACTCTTCAAGAATGCAGAACATCGATTCATAGATGAGCTCGCACAGGCTTCTCTTCAGCCCCGGCCAGTGCTCTGCAGGTCACCTTCATGTGCGCCCTACCCTCCTTTGCTGTACCTCAGCCACAGCTGCTGGAGGCTTCCAGTGCCCAGTGTCAGCCTCCAGCCCCACTGTTGTCCAGCCCATCCACTGATATTCTCAGGGGTCACATGAGACACAAGAGAGTTTGATGCTCACTGGTGACATACTTCAACCAACCAGACATTGATGCCTGGGAGAACACTTGTTGGCTATGATCTGATTCCTGAATCCAAAATCATTGATGCTGCTTTGTGATCATATAGATGCCTAAATGATTTTGCCAGTGCTGTTTGCATCTTGGATGCTGTTAACGACAAAGCAGGACCTCATAAGCAAATCCACCTCAACACCATCCATGAACTTAGACCGACTTTAAATGAACTGGAAATCTCCGATCCAGAGGAAGTGGGCCTTAATAAAGTATAAACTCTCCTCGATGGACTTCCTCAAGACTCACTGTTATTGCTACTTGATGAAACAGTCACCTGGACATAATTTATTTGAGAAAAAATTTTCTTTGAGTATCAAACCAAGTAATAGTAACTTGGACTTCAATAAAAAGGAAATGAGATCGAACTATAAAAAAAAAAGAAGGTAGAACATATATCCATGAAGTAGCTTGTTAGCATCTGCATTGCAGCTGCCCAGAGCCACAAGAACTATCACTGTGACTTCAGGGGCCCTTGCCACATTGTTGTCTTTCCACCACAAGATGTAGATGGTCCATTACTTGCTCAGAGAGCAACAGCAAGATCCCTGTGGGAGTTGGGGGAGCTACATGATAGGCAACAAGGTTGCTAGGCAGAAGAGCCAAGTACTTTATGCCCACAGTTGTCCTCTTAGAGAAGTCTATTGCTCTATAAAAACTAGGAAATAAAGTAGAATCTGCCTAGTGACAGCTTCCTCAACATGGTAACCATCTTATGTCAACTCACCGTCAGGACATTCACCTTTCCTTACTCCAGACAAGTCATAAGTATCCAACAGAGACCTTGCCTTCATGATCTACTTGACAGACATGTGAAAATTACCAGAAAAATGGAGAGAATCTATTCCCCTTATTACAAAGGGCCACAAGAAGTTAAATATTAAACCTACTACCACAGGAGATCACCAGGAACCTTCCTTAAATTTCATTAAACTTAAGATTCTGAGCTTGTGCAGAGAAAAATTTTAATCAAGACCTTTGTTGTCTTTGTATAACATTAAGTGATGCAAAAAGAAAATGAATGTTACAAACTGCATGTGGTTTTTTTTTCAAGACAGGGTTTCTCTGTGTAGTTTTGGAGCCTGTCCCAGAACTCACTTTGTAGACCAGGCTGGCCTTGAACTCACAGAGATCCGCCTGCCTCTGCCTCCCGAGTGCTGGGATTAAAGGCATGCGCCACTGCCACCCAGCTTAAAAGATTTATTTATTTATCATGTATACAGTGTTCTGCCTGCACATATGCCTGCAGGCCAGAAGACAGCACCAGACCTCATTACAGATGGTGGTGAGCCACCATGTGGTTTCTGGGAATTGAACTCAGGACCTCTGAAAAGCAGCCAGTGCTCTTAACTGCTGAGCCATCTCTCCAGCCCCGGTATGTGATTTTTAATGAGTTTAGTTTATTCTCTGATCTACAATGTATTAGCCATGTCCTGTGATCCCTAAACCATGATTAACTTTCAATAGAATAATAGAATTTTTGTTTCTAGTCATTCACTTATAGATACAAAGCTTCTTGTTTAGTTTCCTATTGGCAAACACCGACTTAACAGAATACCTCTTCTACACGGTTGATGGTTGTTCTCAATGACCATGGTAATAGTCCTTTTCAGTTGTTTTGACATAAATCCCTCAAAATTTTAGGGGACACAGAAAGCTGCAGTCACAATCAGATGAGGGTGGGAAGTTCCTGGCAGGGGACCAATGTTTCCTTCCCACACTGAGTTCAGACCTCGGCTTTTTTCCTTTTTCAAAATCATCTACCTAGATCTAAATTGTGGACTTCTAAACCTTTGTATTTGGTGAAGATAAATTTGTTGGGCACTGGTGGGCACTGTTTGAATTTCTTCATTAAGTATTAGAGGCATTTAATAATGTGGAAAAGTTTCCAAAGATTCATACCTCTGTTGCAAAACCTGAAATAGGTAAAATAAGAGGGACTAGGAAGGAAGTTTCTGGAGAGTCACCAGTGTCTGGAACATTGAGTTCTTCACTTCCATTTCCTAAATGTCTTGATGAAGAAGAACAGTTAATATACAGGTATCTGTATTAAAGAATATGCCATAAATTTCTGGTTAAAGTTATTATAAAATATAAGAATGTCACAAAAATTAATTTTACCCATTGAATCAATCCATGTATGCAGTTGAATTAGCATACTTTCCATCTGTGCTGATGTAGGCTTCCCCTTAGTCTCTTACAAGGTAAAAGTGACATTTTTACCTATTTTAATCCACAAAGTATTTAGTAACTCTCATCTGTTCACACCCTATCTAGTTTCCAGTTTCTTCTGTTTTGTCTGTACTCAAAGCTCCACGGCATGCCTCTCCAATGGAACTCATCTCTTAATATGGGTTTCCAGATACGACTCTGAGCTTTATGAATTAACCTGGCTCTAAGCAGGGTTAAAGGAAAATATAAAATAAAAACTGCCTTGGAAATGTAGACTATAAACCAAGCTGTGCCCTGTCTCTAAATGGGATGGCAAATTGTTGATCTGATATGGTGGCACTTAGTGTACACAAAAAGACTTTTCTTTCCAATCACAAATTAAAGTTCTAAGCAAAACTTATGTTTCCAGTATACATAAAGAAATGTATTCTGGAAAGAAGTCTACTTCTCTTAAAATCCTGGCACAATTTTTCATAGATAATGAGACCTTACACCTAACAAAGTGTCCTTCTTTGTTCTGAGTCTAGAAGCATCCCATAAGAAGTCATGCCTCAGTTTTAGCAACCACTTTGCCCCTTAAATAAGCTCCTTCTTTTCTGATTCATGTTTTCTTTGGCACTGATACGTATTTTGTTTTTAAAGGCTCCTTAAATCCTTTGTGGTTTGACTTGGGATAAAAATAAGCTGCTTCCTAAAACTCGTGTCAGTGCATCCCTTGGCCAGTCTGTAAACCACAAGAACTGTGGAGATGGAGGCATTCAAGTGTAAACTGGAGGAGCAAGAAAGACAGAGTGCGTGAAATTAGACAAGAGTGTCATTCCAGATTGGTGCAAAACTACTGTTAGAAAGAGGAGAGGCCAAGATGGCTGGGATGGTTAAAGACTATGCTTGAGCTTAGAGAGGAGGCTCAATCAATGAGGAAAGGGCTTGCTTGTGCAGTCAAGACAGCAGGAGTTCAGATCCCCAGAATCGTGTGCAGCTGGACAAGTAGTACTCATCTGAAATCCCATTGCTGCTAGCTCTTGAGAGATGGGAGGTGAAGACAGGAGTCTCTGGAAGCCTGAAGGCCAGTTAACATATGCGGTGGAAAACAAAGGGACCTTGTGTCAAACAAGGTGGCAAATGAAAACTGCTGTGGTGATATTTTAATTGTGCTGAAATGTGATTTTATTTGTATGTTAATAAATAAAGTTTGCCTGAAGATCAGAGGTCATTAGCGAGCCAGGAATAGAAGTCAGGTGGTGGTAGCCCATGCCATTAATCTGATCACATGGCAGGCAGAGTCTCTGTGTGGTCAAGGAAACAGCCAAGCATGGTGACAGGTACCATGTACCAGTACCAACCATAGAGACCTGGAGGTCTGTATAGACAAGCAGTGACAGGGAAATCATGTGGTTGGTTTTAGAGCCAATGAGAAGGTAGAACAGAAAGGCAACAAAAAGACAAGTCAGACAGGAAGAAACTCTCTCTCAGGGGAAGTGACGGCAGTGAGTGGTAAGCTAAAGGTAGTCTTGGCTCTTCGCTAGTGCTCTGATCTCTTGGGCTTTTAACTCAGTATTTGGCTCTGTGTTTCTTATTTAATAAGACCGTTTAGAAATCTGTCTACAGTTGTCTACAAACTGGCACCTGAAATTATTTTCTGACCTTCATACATTTGCTGTGGAGCTTCACACATGCTGTCATACACACATACATACACAACATTTACACTCACTCACAGTTTTAAAAAGAAATTTTCTTTGATTCTTGTTAACAAATTATTAACTTTTTTTTTTTTCAAGACAGAGTTTCTCCGTGTAGTTTTGGTGCCTGTTCTGGATCTTGCTCTGTAGACCAGGCTGGCCTCGAACTCACAGAGATCTGCTTGCCACTGCCTCCTGAGTGCTGAGTGCTGGGATTAAAGGTGTGCCACTGCCACCTGGCTAAATTATTAATTCTTAAAATGTTATAGAACAGAATATATTCTGTAACTTTTCTCTTCATCCAAATTTGTCATTCACACACAGATTCTCTCTCTCTCTCTCTCTCTCTCTCTCTCTCTCTCTCTCTCTCTCTGTGTGTGTGTGTGTGTGTGTGTGTGTGTGTGTGTGTGTGTGTGTGTGTATACAGGTTATCTCTAGACATTATTTGAAAATTAAAAGATGAATCGACAGTAATTATATTTAATGTTAAGACAAGAATAAAATGGGTCTTTGGAATTTTATTTTCTGTCAGTGTTTTCCTAGATATTTCTTTATAAATGTTTTATGGTAAAGTAGTAATGTCATTGTTAGAATGGAAAATATAAATAATAACTTAATAATAGAACTAGAAAAACTCAATCTTTAAACAGCTCCCTCTTTTTTTCCAGGCTTTCTTCTTCCTGATTTCATTACCTGATGATACTATCATCATGCTAAACATGCTGTCAGGTTACATTTGTAAGAATGCATTTTTAAAACAAAACTTCTGAATTTCATCATTTAATTTCTCAAGTAATGTTCCAAATAGTTTATAGTATACTACCTATCCTTGTATTTAAATATAATATAAATGCTGATGTGGCAAATGAATTATATTAATGAACTATGACAGTAAACTTAAATGTGATTGCTAATATTAATTATTCATTAATTATCATTCAGAAAAGGCTACCTGAAGCATCTTCACTACTCAGTGTATTAAAAATATTGCTAGCATTAATAAACTACATTTGCAAAGCAGTCCTACATTTATTTCAATTTATATGTCATTTACTATGTGAAAAGTGAGATGTATTTTAAAAACATTTTTCATTCTTTTAAACTTTAAAATATATATATGTGTGTGTTTGTGTGTGTGTGTGTGTGTGTGTGTGTGTGTGTGTGTGTGTGTGTGAGAGAGAGAGAGAGAGAGAGAGAGAGAGAGAGAGAGAGAGAGAGAGAGAGAGAGAGAGAGAGATGTTGGGAGGGAGGTGCTTAGGAGAAGTTGGAGTGGAAAAGTGGAATTTATATGTGGAGTCTAACCAGTGTTGCCTCTATGCACTTGGGTGTGAGCATGCTCTATGGGGCTTGGTTCTGTTTTTGATATCCTCTAGCCAGAAATTACTATTGTTTCCTCCTGGATAGTGAATTAGAGTGGCCCTGTTTTTTCTCTTGTTATAATTGTTATAATAGGAACTGATTATGTTATTTCCACATTCTCCTCTACTATAGTTTGTAGCATGAGTCTTAAAAGTTCTTATTAATAAAATCAAACCTGAGGCCAGTTATTGGGATGAACACTGGAAGGTCAGAGAGACAGAATAAGCCACAGCTATCTCACCTCGCTGAATCCTCAGCTGGTCTTGTTTCCTCAGACTGGATGCCCCGAGCCCTCATCCAGAATGGGTCTCAGCTGAACTGCTGCTAGAAGCCTGAAAGCTTAACCAGCCACATGCTTCTCCAGGCCAAAGGCTTCTCCAGGCCAAAGGCCTCTCCAGGCCAAAGGCCTCTCCAGGGCAAATGCCTCTAGTTTCTGGTCCTCACGCCTTATATACCTTTCTGCTTTCTACCACCACTCCCTGGGATTAAAGGCGTGCTTTCTGGGATTAAAGGCGTGGGTCACCACGCCTGGCCATTTCCCTTGTGGCCTTGAACTCACAGAGATCCAGAGGGATTTCTGTCTCTGGAATGCTAGGATTAAAGGCGTATGCTACCACTGCCTATCCTCATGTTTAATATTGTGGCTATTCCGTCTCTGACCCCAGATAAGTTTATTAAGGTACACAATATTTTGGGGAACACAATACCACCACAATAGTTGATGAAGAAAGGAGATAGAAAACTCCTAGACAGTTTAGGCGAAAGAGACCAGAGTACAGAGCGCCATTATTGTCCTTGGCTAGAAGCAGGAAGTGTCTTTGTTTCTGAAACAAGAGATGCCATCAGATAGCTCTGGTTCCTCAGCTCTGCCTGGAAGTTCTGCTGGAGGGTATGGCAGAAACTCCTGTCAAGACACTAATTCCTTCTGAGGAACAACTTTTGGAAATAGATCCCTCAGTTTCGCAGAGGAAATGGATTATATCTATGCAATAATTTCAGCCTATCTCTTAAATGATGTTAAGGTTCCTTTCTCAGAGAGAATAATACTGTATTAGCTCTCAAGGATGTCTGGGCTTAATTGGAGGCTTTTTTAAAAAAATAAAAAACTTTATTCTAATTAATTCACAAATTAAAACATCACCCAGTTGGTTTAATAAACCACTCAAACACGTGTCTGTTCCCAAACTTCATGCAACTAAATGAACAGCCATTCAGAAGCAGTAGAGCTTCATTTAGTGTATTGAGGGTAAGTGGGGCAAAGCAATTTCCTCCTGGAAGAGAAAAAGAATATAACTTCTATCTCCCTAAAACATGAGTGAATCCTGAGTATGAAGATGAGTGGATCTCTGTGTCTATATCTGCCTCCTGTACCTTTGTTATTGGGTACCTGAAGATTAAAAAAAAATCCTAATAGGCCTAAATAAGTTGAATGGAGTATTTATTTATCATCAGTAGGACTGTCTCAAGCAGATTAGTGGAAAAAGCCTTGGCTTCCAGTTGGTTAACTTTTTAAGGCCAAAGTTCATTTTTGACTTATACAGAAAGGCAGCTCTGGACATCTAAAGCAAAGCATGAATTGCTCACAGAAGCAAACAGATAACAGTTAAATGTTTAGGCAGTTAACCTTAGCTTGGGGGGTCACATTGTATAGGAATTTAGGGCAGATCTAGGGACATGTGTGCTTCAGTAATTTATGGCTTCTCTAAGAGACCAGAGGCCAGTTATACTCAAGATAGTTTTAGCACTTAGAGTATTCTTAGGAATATTTAATGAGATGGCATAACTATAGTTCAATAGCCTGCTATACCTTTTGCTGGGCTTTTTCCTTCTTTTTGTTTACTTTTTATAATCCACCATGTTAGTTTTCATTTATCTTTATATTATATTATATTATATTATATTATATTAATTATATTATATTA
>CABHPR010108241.1:17547-30955 GCA_902168415.1 Peromyscus melanophrys | reverse complement strand
TTATATTATATTATATTATATTATATTATATTATATTATATTATATTTGACTGTTATCCCTTAGGAGCCTGCCTGTTTTCTAATGAGACACAGAAATGGGGCAGATCCAGATAGGAAGGGAGGTGAGTAGGAATTGAGAGGAACAGCAGGAGGGGAAACTGTAATCACAATATAATATATGAGCAAAAACTCTGTTTTTAATGAAAGGGAAAAAGTCAGAGGAATTTACTAGTTTTATATATATGTATATATATAAAACTATTTTCAAAATACTATGTTTGTAATATTTTCAAATTATCACTTCCAATATGAATGCTGAACTGTGAAAAATGAGTAAGAGAAAAACTAAATTATATTAGAATAAATATGATTTGGCTGTTCAACTAGAAAGAAAAAGAGGACTTAATCCAGCTAGGAATGTCAATCTTCTGGCCGAAAGATTATGCCTTGGGAAGGCCAATTCACCATAAGCCATGTTAATGGGATGGGAGAAATAATTTTCCCTTTAAAGGGATAATGCATTTTTTCTTTCTTAGAAATACCATTCTCAGTACAATTACTTATGAGCCATGATAATGCCGCTTTGCTGAGGCTAGCCTACTTTTCTGAATTATCGAGAAAAGTACATTTTTTTTTCCTTTTCCTTCTTTCTCTATCTTTCAGATCCTGGTCAAAGCCAGCCACATTTGTCTTCCTCTGAGCCTCCCCTCTGACCTTGCCATGGGGCTGCTTATAAATGGAGTGACTTGCTCTGTTCTTCTCCATCATCATCATTTTGGCAACTGCTGAAATTTCCACCTTGCCTGTCCTGTTATTCTACCTTCAATTTCTAATAAAATTGTCCTTGAATTTTCTTATGAGCCAGTTCTTAAATTATTTTATCAACAGACTAAGATCCCTGAGAGAGAACTTCAATTTTCCTGGTAAAATGTCACACCCCAAGTGCAGTGCCCCCAAATTTCTTGTAACAGTGTGAGTACCTAAAAATGAAAAAAAAAAAAAAAAGATGATGCAGTTTTTAAAGTCAAAGCAAGCTGTCAAAAGATTTCTCAAGCTGTCTTTGGTCTAAAGAAAAAAAAAAAAAAACCGAGAAAAATAACTGTAATCCTACAATGAAAGTTGTTACATTTGTTTTCCCCTGACTATTCCTATCTTTTTATAGATTTATATGAAGTGTACACACAAAATATTTTTTGAAAATTTCTGTTGATTGAATCTTAGGTGGTCTTTTAATAAAAAATCTGGAGCCAGATACTGGGGTGGAAGCTGAAAGATCAGAGAAGCAGAGCAAGCCGCAGCCAACCTTACCTCGCCAGCTCCTCGCCCAGCCAATCCAGTTTCCATGAATCCTCCGACTGGAAGTCTTCTGAGTCCTCACCCGAAAGGGTCTCAGCTGAACTGCCTTAGTTTCTGCTTCTTCGCACCTGATACACCTTTCTCTGCCCTGCTGTTGCTTCCTGGGATTAAAGGCATGTGTGCTTCCCAGTACTGCAATTACAGGTGTGTGCCACCACTGCCTGGCCTCTATGTCTAATCTAGTGGCTGGCTCTGTCCTCCCAATCCCCAGTCAAGTTTATTAGGATACACAATATATCATCACAAATTTCCACTCTAATTCTTAAAATATCTTTTTTAAAATTTACATTCTGATTTTTAAATAAATGACACTTGTAACTAAAACATGTACTCAGTGTGCCTCCTTCATCATGTCTCATTTCTGTAAGGGCACTCAAGCTCACTGCAGATGGAATCATGTTATTTTAATCAAGGTTCTAACATTAAAATTTAAGCTGTTTATAATGCAGCGTTTTGAAGACGTCTGAAGCAAAATAAAAGGATTCGTCTAGAGAATACGGTGAAAGCTGAGGCTTTCCTGCCTGTGATGTGTCACATGCCCTGTGCTCTACTTCTGAGTCTGGCTGGCCACGCTGCCATGAGCAGCTGATACCCACTCTGAGGAAGCTGAGATCAACTTCACTTCTCCTCCTTCACCAAGCATCACAAGACCCAACACATTTTTTTTTGTCCCACTCTGGAAATTTATTTTTATTTTCATAATTAAGAAATTTTCTGTTCATTATACATACCAACCACAGATGCTCCTCTCTTCCCTCCTCCTCCCCCCAGCCTTCCCCCCCATACCACCCCCCATTCTCACCTCCTCCAAGGCAAGGATTCCCATGGGGAGTCAGCAGCACATCTTTTAGAATTAAGTCAAGGTTGGATTTATCAAGATCATGGTCATTTAAGTCATACACAGAATGCTATCTCCATTTTCTAGCTAATGTCAAATCGTAGAAGAGGAGCATCTCTTGTCCTTAGCTCTTCTTGCACACGAGGTAGCAAACAACACTCCATTTCAAATGAACCACCAGACTCTTGATTAATAAATCTCTGGGGCAAAAACCTACAAATTACTTTATTCCAATGCTAGCAGTGTGGAATCAATTCAAAATATTTAAGGTAATTGGTTATTGAAGGCATTTTATGTGTCTGAGCCCTAATAAGAAATGGAGGGGCTCATTTGTCTACATAAGAGTATCCCTTCAGGGGCTCAGAAGGTGGCTTTACCAGTAAACTATTTGCTGCACAAGGATAGGGATCTGAGTCTGGTTGCCCAGCACCCACATAAAATCTGAGTTTGGGGATATGCACTTATAATAACATCACTGGGAAGTCAGCAACAGAAGGATCACTGTGGCCTGCTGACCACCCTGCCTAGCTGAATCAATGAGCTCCAGGTTCAGTGAGAGACCTTGCCTCAAATATAAGACAGAGAACAAAAAAGACACACTAACCTCTGGCCTCTAAACTCAAGTACACACACACACATCTGCATACACATGTGTATACACACACAAACATGTATATACACCACATGAAGAAGCAGAGAGAGACAGGGAGGGGAGGGAGGGAAGAAAAGAGAGAGAGAGAGAGAGAGAGAGAGAGAGAGAGAGAGAGAGAGAGAGAATGAGAATATCATTCAATCTCTTTCCTCAAGGAACTGGATGTTTCATGCAACAGGTATGTTGACTGTGTTGATGCCACACATCTGTAGCTAGAGTTTTTCTGCCTGGCCCACAGTCAGGACAAATCTCTGTCACCCACCAGTCCCACAGCCGCTCAGACCCAACCAAGTAAACACAGAGACTTATATTGCTTACAAACTGTGTGACCGTGGCAGGCTTCTTGCTAACTGTTCTTATATCTTAAATCAAGCAATTTCTATTAATCTATACCTTGCCATGCGGCTTGTGGCTTACTGGCATCTTCACATGCTGCTTGTCATGGCGGCGGCTGGCAGTGTCTCCCTCTGCCTTCCTGTTCTCTCAATTCTCCTCACTGTTAGTCCCACCTATACTTCCTGCCTGGCCACTGGCCATTCAGTGTTTTATTTATTGACCAGTCAGAGCAATTTGACATACAGACCATCCCACAGCACACATCCACAGGCCATACATCCATAGGCCACACACATCCACAGGGATGCACAACCGAGAAGTTACTGAGAAAAGTTACATAGTTAGGAACCAGAGCTATGGAGGTTAACTTTATACCTTTCTGAATATAGTTGTCCTGTCCTGTTTTGCCATTTGCCATTGAGATAGCTACAGGAAAGTAACCTTACATGTGCGTCATTAAGTAAATTTTAAAATATATCTGTAAATGGCTTCTGCTTGGAAGTCCAATTTATACAAATGCTGAGCTTTCATTCAGAAAGAACGATGGCTTGAGTGTCTCTTCGTGAAGAAATTTGTAGTTGATGGTAGTGCCCGGATACCAAATAAAAGAAGGGTACATTAATACTGCAGTCCGTCATCAGAAGTGATGAGCAAATCTGAAAGGTTAGCAAAGGATAAAGCAATGACTCTGCCCCCTGGATTGTTCAGGTGGAGAGAAAAGCGAAGTGTTCTGTACCAGCCAAACTGTTAGGGAATGTTCTGAAGTTGGTGCTTTTAAGTCTATTTTTAATAACTTTTGCTCTTTCCCTCTACCTGCTTGTGAGTGAATGGTAAAGGACACCCTTCCTACACAGACAAACACACACAGGCACACACAGGCACACACAGGCACACACAGGCACACACACACACACACACACACACACACACACACACACACACACACAGAACCAGGGTTCCCAGCTGAGCTCAAAGTTCCAGGAAGCCAGCTACTTGCAGATTGTAGGAGGAGAGCATTTAACCCTGATGCCACACACCTGGAGTTGCAAAAGAGACCACAGGCTGCAGTTTCAAAATGAGCTTGTTTACTGGAATTAGCTAACTTCTCCATTCTGCCTTTAATGAAACCCTGCTTCATTTTTCTCTCCTTAGCTACAAACACCCCAGCTTAAAACATATGATCTGTGTAGATGTAATTCTAAACGGCCTTATCAAATAAGAAACACAGAGCCAAATGCAGAAGTAAAAGCCCAGAGATCAGGACCCAAGAGCTAAGACCACCTTCTTACCCCTCGCTGCCGCTGCTGTCCTTCCCCTGAAAGACACCTTTCTTTCTGCGTCCTGTCTTTTTATTGACTTTCTGTTCTGCCTTCTCATTGGTTTTAAACCCAACTACATGATTTCCTTGTCACTGCCTGTCTATACAGGCCTCCAGGTCTCTATGGTTGGTACTTGGATTAAAAGTGTGTGTCACCATGCTGGCTGTGCCCTTGAACACACAGTCTCTGCCTGCCATGTGATCAGATTAAGGGAGTGTGCTACCACTGCCAGACTTCTGCTTAATGGCTATGACCTCTGATCCCCAGGCAACTTTATTTATTAACATACAAATAAAATCACATTTCAGCACAAATAAAATATCACCATAGATCTGCATTCTCTGGAACTCTGGTCACTGTGTTGCTGGATCTCCTACCCTGATTTCATTATAGCTGGACATCTCAGGCTAAATAAAGCCTGCTCCAGATGTCCAGGCTACTTTAAATATTCATTCTTCACTTCTTCTTACAAATAAAACTCTTCCAGGTCTGGCATAGACTCATGCATTTGAACACTTGGTCACTGGCTGGTGTTGCTGTTTGGGCAGTTTATGAAACTCTGGGGAGGTGGAGCCTTGATAGAAGAAGTTCGTCATTGAGGGTGAACTTTGATAGTTCTTAACCCTACTCCACTTCTCTTCTCTCTCTTGGCTTCCCATGTGTGAATGAAATATGATCTCTATGCTGCCTCACTGCCATGAGGACTTCATATTCCTGTTTCTATGCCTTCACCATGATTAGGGACTCTACCTCTATCTGGGATCATGACTCAAAATAAATCTTTCCTTCTTGTTTAAGTTGTTTTGTCGTAGCATCAAAAATGTAACTAATACACTGTTTATCCTCAGACTTTTATTACAATAAACATCCACAGTATGTGCTTTGGCATCATGAATGTTATTGCTAGTTTTATATGCTGTCCTCTGATGGGGAAAAAAAAAGCACTTTCTGTGTATTTTCAATGGTGTGTCTAATAATAATGCTAGATAAATAGACCTAATTTTAGGTGAAAAATATAAAGAGAAGAAATAATTTCATTTGAGTATGAATATTTTCACTATGAATTATTAATAGTTTTAAACAAGAATTCCAGTCATACCCAGAACACACACTTATTTACAGCATACTCATTTGCATCTGTTTTGAGAACAACAATATGGTCTCACAAATGATTAACACCCATTACCTCCTCATACACTATTTTTTCAAGCTTCTTTTGTCTGTCAATATTGATTTATGAATATAATTTGATTTGGTTGCTATTATGCAGTATGTGAATAAGTTATGTCATAGGTAAATATTATAATTATTTTTCTTAGCAGTAGACATTTAAAAATCAATTCATTATTTTATGCTACCTTCAATGGTCTTTGGCATCACATAAAAACAGAGTCCTAATTAGAATATTACTGTATACTAAAATTTAGTTTTAATATTCTTACCAGTTCTTTAAATTACATCTTTTTCTTCTTGTACATAGTATCTTTTTTCTTCTTAAATCCATTACTTCTATAGTCTTTGCAAGACTCATATCCCCAATTATTAGCTGGACCATTATTTTTATAGGCTAAATTATTTGGAAGCAAAAGACCTAATGTGTTCTAGAAATAAGGATGCTGGATGAACTCAAGAGTTTAGAGCAATTCATCAATATTCAGAAGAAAACATCTCAACTTGACGTTAGACCTTAACAAAAGGGGTTTGGTAAACTTCTCTGTCCTCATTAACTCTGTGGGTCAGCAAGTAATGTGGGAGAACACAAAAACAGCTGACGAGCACACTTTTCACCTTGCCTCTTTATACTAAATTAGTGAGTAGTATTTGTTACTATTTTCTAAGCCCAATGTGTCTATTGGACCATTACAGATAAACAATAAACCTAATGTTTCAAGAAACATTTAACCCAGAAAACCACCATCATGGCTGTTACAAAGTGGGAAAGTTAATTCTCAAGTAAGTTTCGCCTGTACAAATTTTGTCATCTGTGAGAAATCACTGGTTTCTCTAACCTTTAGCATATTTTCCTGTGAAATGATGAGAACAAATTAGAGGGCAGCCCTACCTTAATGTTTTTTTTTTTAATATAGGCCCTGAATTAAATGTATGTAAAGAGACACTAATGCACACTAATAAATGTGAAAGTAACGGTAGAAACAGTCATGCACCTGCCTGTTTCTGGCAGGAAGATAGTTCCCTTCAGAATCATCCTTTCCACAGTGAAGCCTCATAATTGGGCGGGCTTCAAGTTAGCTGCACTGTCATGGTTGTAGGGGGAGGCCATGTCTCAAGAGATCACCGTGTTTGCACTAAAAGGAAGAGATTGACACATGCTCAAAAAGAACCCACCTCTTGACCATGTTGGCAAGGACAGAAATGTCAGTCTATTTCCCAAGGAAGTCCCTAAAAGGATGAATACTAAAATTACCCAAGAGATCTGAAATACGGTAATAGGCAAACCACACCCCAGAACAAGGAACTCGGAATCTCTGATGCTAGGGCAAAGGCAGAAGTGGGTTTTCAGTGATAGCGGGTGCTTTTGGTGCAGACACATGACTGAAAACAGTTCATCTTGATTGAAGTTGAAATAGTTTACTTTATTTCTATTGCTTTCCAAATCCATCAGTTAAGGCAGAAGGGGAAGAGAGACCTGTAAATCAGTGAGATTTCTGAAATCACGGCTGCATTCAGCAAGAAGAGGGCCTGTGGTCAGCCAGTGATGGATGCACAAGCAGCCAGGCCAGGGTAAGAGCCACCAGCAGCAGAGCACTAGGGTAGCAGAAGGTCTTCTTGCTGGAGTGCTTTGTTATTTGCTTGCTTGTTTACTGCCTCTTTCTTGCAACACTATGCTTCGAGGGACTGGTCTCTACTTTCCCAAGGTGGTTTCTTTTATATTTTCTTTCCATGAGTGCTTTGAAACCCAGGGTCTTTTTATCTATTATACATAACTGGGTTTTGTTTCTAAGTAGTGTAGCAGAGATTACATGTGTTTTATGTCTAGACACTTCCTTGAAATAGCCAAATAGTTGAAAATCAATGGAAAGAGCACAAGTTCATAGTAACAATAAAACACTTCTGTGCTGTATCATCTCTTTGTAGATACTGGTGCATCAAGTCTCGGAAGACACTTAACTATAAGTTAGGCTCATTTTGAAAGGTGAAAAATCAATGATCGCAATATAAGTAACTTTACAGCTGTGTTTAAAATCACCTTTCATCTGGAAGCCTGCAGTATGCATTTATCTTTGCCGTGCTAAAACAAACAAAACATGATTTGAATTTGCCATTGGACTTGGTTTTTACTTCTCTTTTGAATTTTCATAATTATCTTTCAGAAGTTACATACACTCTTATCTCTCTATTATCTCTATATTATTAGTGATAACTTCTTTGGACTCTTAAAGCTAACTTCTGGCTACTTTATTATATAACATAAACTAGTCATTTGGTATTTTGATATATGAATAGTAAGTTATACCTGTTCACAAGATTCTTCTCTTTCAATTAATGACCACAGAAAGATATTTTCAGCCTGAAATCCATTAGTATCATGAATTTTAACTTTATGCCATACTCCTTAGGATGTGATCACCAAGAAATGAACTGGAAAGTTCTGGATTAACATTGTTCTTCGAATGCCTGTGACCTAACCCCAAAGTCTGTGCCCTGACTAACTGAACTGCCATACTCTGAATTTGTAAATAATCAGGATTAATGGTTTGGCCTCCTGATTAAGGAAACAGAGTTGGAAAGGGAGACATGGTATAAAGTGGGAGAGTGAAGAAATAAAACAGCTGCTACAGGAAGTCCAGTGAGCAGGTGGAAATGAAAAATGACAGGAAAAAGCCTGCTGGTACCCTTGACAAACTGGCAGAGTCAACAGAATCCACCCATCTCCTCTTGATCTCTGTGCCCTCTCTGCTGAAGGGTGCCTACCACAATACAGAGAAAACTGTTTCAGAACAAGTGAGGAATATGGGATTCTCACTGAAGTCATCTTAATCTGGGTAGAAATGCTGAAATTTATCAAGAATAGATTCAGAAGAGGAATGATAGGTTTTGCAAAATCTATCATGAATTCTCCTCCTCTAAGAAGAGAAATAAGAAGCAAAAGTGAAAAAAAGAAACATAGCACTGATCTAGTGGAGGACACTCAGAGATGAAGGTGGCTCCGGATTTTCTTTTTTTTTTTTTTTTTAGAAAATGCTAAACAAAACAAAATAAAACAAAAAACCCTCAAGCACCAGAGATGAAACCTTACAACAAGGTAACTCCATGTGTGTCATTGTTCTAGAATTTCAGAAGGAAGCAAATAACCACACTTGTACATTAACCATTTCAAAATTCAGAAGACAAAAATGGAATTTTTTTAATCCCAGGGTCCCACATGGTGTTGATTCCCTATGGAGTTGTTTCCCTATGGAACTCTTCCCCAAAGGCCGTGTTCCCTGTCAGGAAAAACAGCTCGCCCACCAACTCTCTGAAGGACTCTGCCATCACTTCTTCCCCTCTCCTCATGTCTGTCTCGTCATCATATTTTCTTCACCGCTGTCACAGAACTTAGGATGGTAATCCAATACAATCAGTGCTGTTTAGTTTCCTGAGACAAAACTGCAACCCCAAAAAGAGGGCAATACTTAAAACCAAATAAATGCAGTAATGCAATGATTGGTCAATACATAGGAAACCCATGCTTAATAAGATAAAACTAGAAATCAAATATCAAAAGAAATGAGCAAACAATGGTTAGCAATCAGTATAAAAAGAAGGCAGGCCCTGGTCTGTGAGATGGTAAGGTCCTGGTAGACTCTGGTCTGTGAAAGGATGATGTCCTGGCAGGTGCTGGCCTGTGAGATAGTGGAAACTTGGCAGACCCTGGTCAGTGAAGTGATGAAGACCCGACAGGTCCTGACAGTCATGACAATGTGGACAGCAGCCTCAAGGGATTCCTGGGTCAGAAAATGCCAGTAGAGCATAGAACATCTGTATGTTTGAACAAGTTTTTAACTAAACAAGGAGGAAGAAAGATGTCATGAAAGCTGCCTCTGTGCACCAAGCGGGAAGCAAAGGTGTGCTCGAGATCTCTGCCAAGCAGAAGGCAATAAGATTCTTGGGATAAAAAGAGAAGACAGGAAAAAGATGATGGTAAAAAGGGGATAAAGAAAGCAACAAAAAATAAAAGTAGAGAAAGAACTAAAGAAAGGAGATTAAAAACAAAGAACACAAGGGAGAAAAGAGATGCCAGGAGAGGTAAAGATGCAGCAATCGAAGAAGTGCTCAGATGCATGGGAGGCTCTGAAAATGCGGACTTATAGTGACCAGCCTGAGAAAAACAATACGGGGGAAGTTAAGAAACTTGGAATTTCAATGAGGCCTCTGTTGCTGTATAGCTTTTGGTTTCAGCCTTATTGCTTAAAGACAAAGGTGTTGTTAACATGAAAAGTTTAACAAAAGTGATTCCAGGGGAGTTTGGAATTAGTTGTCAAAGTGTTTGCATTCACAGATCTCAGGTTCTTCCTCCAGCGTGTTCTCTCTCTCTCTCTCTCTCTCTCTCTCTCTCTCTCTCTCTCTCTCTCTCTCTCTCTCTCTCTCTCCATCCTTCCCTCCCCCTCCTTCCTTTTTCTCCCCCACCTCATATACACATAGCTGTGGTTTGCCAGTGAAATGTTCTGCATAAGCCCATGTGTTGGAACATTTGGTGTCTAGTTGGTGACACTATCAGGAATGTTGTGGAGCCTTTAAGAGGTAGAGTTTTGCTGAAGAAAATGAGCACTGGAGGCCAGCCTCCAGGCATTAATTGGAGGCTCCACTCTCTGCTCACTCTCTGCTTCCTGGAAGTGTGGATGCAGTGTGACCAGCTGCCTTTTGCTCCTGCCAAGATGCGTTCCCTGCCTGATGCCGTTATTTCCGTAATGATGGACAGAACCCCTATAGAACTGTAAGCCAAAATCAAGGCTCTCTCCTCTAAATTGCCCCTTTGTTTCAAGAGAGAAACACACACATGTACATATATACACAAGCACTGAGTTGTAGACACTTGTTCACTAGTTTTCTAATACAAACATTAGATTCAGTGAATGACAGAGTAATGTGAAATGTAGTATTAGACAATGGTAATTGACAAATATATCTCAGAGTTGACACATTGGAAGGGGACGTTTATGAGAGAAAGTTATTAATTGTAGCATGAAGAATTCACATGAGCATTTGGTAAGTCATGAATTTCACTCAGGTTGATTGCCAAGGCAAGTGTAAGCTCATGAGAGCTTTGAGTGTATGACATTATTTCAAGGCTAGAACTAGCCAGCTCTTTGTGAGGAAGCGCACTTGAGAATGATGTGCATTATGAACAGAATAACTAGCATTGAGTGGTCAGTCTTGATCATTCCCCTCCCTTTTTTTTTCTAATAATATGTGCTGATTGCCTGTATTGGTAGTGTTCACTGTGACATTTCCACACATGAATATGTTGCGTGTTGGTCATGTCTACCCTCTCTTCTGTCTTTTTACTCTTCTGTCTTTTCAACTCCTCTTCAGCTTCTTCTCTGTCTCTGAGGTTCTTTTTCTCTCAGGTCGTGCTTGTCTTATTTTCTTCCTTTTATCGAAGACTCCACATTTGGAAGAAAACATGCAACATCTGTGCTTCTATGTCTGGCTTGTTTCACCTGGCATGATGTCTTTTAGCACTACCCATTGCTTGGGGGACATGACAGAATTTTATTCTTCACAATTAAGTAGTCCTCTATCGCATACATATATTTTATTTATTCACATATATGGTTCTATATCTTAGCTGTTGTATATAATGATATAATGTATATGGGTATACTTACAAAATAAAATCCAGAGATGTAACGATTTGGATAGGAATACTGTAAATGCACGAATCTCTCCCGCCCGCCTGTTCCCCAGTAACCAGTTAGAGACCTAATATTAATTACAAACTGTCTGGCCTATGGATCAGGCTTATTACTAGCTAGATCTTACATCTTAAATGAACACATTTCTATAAATCTATGTATCACCATGTGGCCATTGGCTTGCCGGTACTTTTGCATCTTGCTTCTTGGGCGGCTTGCTGGTGTCTCCCCTGACTCTGCCTTTCCTCTCCCTGCATCTCTCCTGGACTGCCCAGCTGACTATATCCTGTGTTGTCATAGGTCAAATAAGCTTCTTTATTAACCAATAGTAGCTACACATATTCACAGCATACAGAAAGACCATCCCACAGAAGAGTACTTCTTCAAAAGTTTGTATACTGAAACTTTCCACTTTGATGCAAATAATGTTCACAATGATGGTATCATTGGGATGTGATGGTAGGGAATGGGGGCAGGGGAAGTCAGTTCCTAGGAGCCTGCCTAGGAGGGATGGGTCTCATCTCTGGCCTGTGTACCCTTTTGTTGCTGTCTCTGCTTCCTGCTGTCATGGGATGAGTAGCTTTCTTGTACTGTGCTCTTTCTCCATTCTTCTGACTTGCAACAGTCCTAAAAACTAGTGGATCAGATCATGGGCTTCAGTCTTCTCATCTGTTTTTGCCACAGTGGCAAAAACAAACAAAGAAAACAAAACAAACAAACAAAAAAGCCGCAGGAGAGGAGTAAAGTAAAAGGAAAATGGACCAGAAAAAGGGAATTGCAAAGTTTACATGAAATACTAAACTCAAATGATAATCTAAAGATAATCACTGAGCAAGCTAAGGAGTCAGCTAAGAATGAGAAGGAGATGCATAACTACAAAACCAGAAAATATTTAAGAAACTATGGGATTAGTAATGCTCAGCTCTGTCTGAATGTATTTGAAGACGTACTGGAAGTAGGTCACTTCCTGTGGAAATAGTATCCAAAACCAGTGAGAATTTCAGTAAATGGATTTTGATGTACTGTTTATTTGCTGGATTGGGAGAAATAAAATACTTAGCAAATGATCCTTTTTCTATAATTGGTATGAGAACTCCAGTGCAGTTGTTCACTCTATAGAGTCATCCTCCGTCACGGTATCATTGTCCTAAAAAAACAATTGAAACACAGCTATTAAACAGCATGATTTCAAATAATACTTACGTAAAAGTTGACTCCTTAGTACAACCAAAGTCTTCATGGACAAACAAAGAGAGATTCTTCTCTCCTGCCCAATGTTAGCGCAGTTATTTTAGTAATATAATTCTGTTAAAGCTTCAAAGATCAGATATCTAAAGTTTTATAAATTATTCCCAAGGATTACTAGTGCTTTAGACTTCCTAATGATTTTGGCAAGAAAGTATAAGATCAGGAACTAAATTTGGAAAAAAAGTAGAAATGTTTTGCTTTATTAATGCAAAAATACAAGATAAATTATTAGAAAGCTAAGGCTAATGCAAAAATACAAGATAAATTATTAGAAAGCTAAGGCCAACAGCACATCAAGAAAATATTATGAATGGGTTCAGGTGTAATTTACTGGCAGAATGTTTGCCTAACATGACAAGGTCCTGAGTTGGATGTGTGGAGGGCAGAAACGATACAAATTATCAAGTTATCAGATATAACATATTCAAAGCAAAAAAGAGATGTTTTCATGGAGGCCAAAAAAAAAAAGTCTTTGGAAATTTAACACTTCTGGTTAAAGGAATTTAATAAAATAAAGAATTTTTAGTATTAGTATTGATGTCTTTTAGAATAAAAAAGAATGCTTAGGTAATTTTAATAAAAGAGGAACAAGAAAAAGATAACTACTGTCCTCACTTCTGTTCCACTATATGTATGTGTCTGTGGGGACTATGGAAACACTTCAGCAATACAGCACTCATGCAGAATAAACCTTAACATTTTAGGTTTAATCCGGAGCACTTCAAGTACCCCTCCCTATATGTTAGCCAGATAAGATGGGACTCTCTCTCTCTCTCTCTCTCTCTCTCTCTCTCTCTCTCTC
>CABHPR010108241.1:0-17447 GCA_902168415.1 Peromyscus melanophrys | reverse complement strand
GTGTGTGTGTGTGTGTGTGTGTGTGTGTGTGTGTGTATGTATGTATATGTATATATATATATACATATATATATATATGTATATATATACTGGTTTGGGTATGTATTTGTGTGTGTGTGTGTCTGCATGGAACTTAAAAAAGGTAAATTAGGCAAAATATTTAGTAAAGAATTAAAATGCCCATTTTCATATGACATGATAGGAAAACTTGGAATTCTAAGAGCATCATCCATTAAACTAGCAATTAAATGCTAATAACATAATAATGAAAAACAATGAAACAATTCAGTAGGAACTATAAAACTAACATGAAAAAATCAATAACTTCCTTTTACACAGGCAATAACCAGCTAGAGAATAAAATAGAAAAAAAAATCTCATTTGCAAGAGCAAAAAAGAAAACACTAAAAAATGTAAAAGCAATAAGCAAAAGCTTTGTGAGAAAAAAACCTTAAGTATTCCTGAAAGTTACTGAGGGCTTTTAGATGAGAGATGTCATCAGCTTGTGAACAGTATGGTCTAAAGCTGTAACCTGTCAACTCTCCTGGGGTAATCTATAAAACCAGGTAATCCAAATAAAAGAATCAGGAAACTCTCAGATAGAGTTACACAAGCTGAGACTGGAATCCACACACAACAAAGCTAAATCCTTGAGTGTAGCCAGGAAAACTTCACAAAGAAAAAGGCCGTGAGAGGGCATGCCTACTTTCAGACTTTTATGCTTATCTTAAAGTTCTTCATTATAACCATGTTGTGCTGACACATGTAAGTAGACGAAAAGAACAGAAGGCTGAGAAGTAAACCAAAAGCAGATGGAAAATTAATATACAACAAAAGCAGCATCTGAAATCACTGGAGCAAAGCAGACTGAAATGAAAGCTGGTGAGACAAATCAGTAGCCATATGTAAAATGACAAAATTAGACCCACACTTCATAACTCATGCAAGAATAAACACGAATGGATTAGGCCACACAGATTAAAAAGGAGTCAGTATAAAGTCTAGAAGAAAACACTTTTACCTCTAAATTCGAAAAATGCATAAGCAGAGGGATTCATCTCCGTGAGTAAGAAAGATCACAGGCGATCAATTGTCTTTTATGTAAGGAAGTGATAGAAAAAATATGCATATCTGTGCAAAAAAACACTAAACAAAAATATAATCCAGAACTTAATGAGGTTAGTCATTAATCAGTGATGGAGGGAGAATAATCAGACAGAAGGAGGAAGGATGAAATAGCCCTGAGCAGAAACAGGTATTGGTCTACGTGTGCACATGCGCTGCACACATCAAACAGTTCCTTTGTTAGCATGTATTAATTGTACGAAGTAATGCTTCAATATGTCATATGCATAAAACATATTAAGATCCTATGAACTACAATACCATTCTTGTTCTATTCTCTGTTGTCCCTGTTCACATCCCTAGTCACTGCTTTTGCTTTTCTGACATTTCTCTCTCTCTAAATTCCACATTAGAGAAATGATACTTATGGCTTTATTCGCACGTGGTCTTCAATTCCATTGACTTTCCTGAAAGCAACACAATTTTCATTTTTGTGGCTTATGAAAGTTCCATTGTGCAAATACATTGCATTTGCTTTATGCCATTAATTATATTTTTTTGCATAACCTGTTTGCTAATTTACATAGTGTCTGGACTATTTATTGTACATTCCCATCAACACTCCAATATTTCCCAACCTTGAATGCTCAGGGAGAAACATAATTCCAGTAGTAAGCAATGTACCTAGAACCCAAATCTTAGATTCTTTATAGGACTTGTCATAAACAGAAACCCAATCTTCTTTGCAGAAGAATTTACTACATATATATTGTGTATATATTTTCAGTAGCAAGATGTTGAAAAGCTTAGGCAATAAGGTAAATAGCAATACAAATATAGTCCATATAACCAAGAAATTGTTCTTGAATTCATTTTCATGTAAATAAGAGTAGAAGCTGCTGCTAATGAGACAATTTTAATCAATAAATGAAGAAAATATTATGGTCGCATTATATTAACATTTGAGAAATAACACAGTAGTAAATTATTCAGGAAAGAAAGATGAGCAGACTTAAAGCTTCATAGGCACATATTTGTATAATCTAAATATATTTTTTCAGGAGATACATATTGATAAAAAATAGTAACTACATTAATCAATGAAGCAAACAAATTCCCTCCCAGTTATTTCTTTATGAGATCTGAATTGTAAATCTCATAGTCATTGCCTGCCATGGGATCACTGGAGGATTCCATAAATAGCAGTTTAGCAAGTCTAGGTGATATTCTTTTGATTGTGGCATGCTTCATACACACACACACACACACACACACACACACACACACACACACACACCACAACCCTGCTTATTTAACATCACCAGCAGCAAGACATGTTGATCTTTGGGTTGCTGAGGTGTGCATGTTTCTATGATGCACTTCAGTATTGCGCAGAGGTCAGCAGCATCTACTGCCTTTCAGGGGATTTCTCTACATGTGTTGCTTTCTCAAGTCCTACCATGGGCAGAGCTCCAAAAATCCCTCTTGGGTGACTTTGCATCAATCCTTACCTTATGTAACCTCTCAGCAGTCTTGGAATTCCAGAGTGTGTTTTCCAGAGTGTTCCATCAACGCAGCCCTAAGCAATGTTAGTAAGTCATGACAAGAGGGACCTGATCTGAGTCTCAGCCATGGAGAAAATCCTTTCCCAAATTCCTTCCTTCTCTGAATGCCCTGTAACATCTCTAAGAGCAGAGCCACACGTATTTTTCCATAAGGGATGTGTAAAAAGGCCCCTGATTGATTCCTGAGTCTATAGATAGGACTGAGATATATGTGTACATATATATGTATTATATGTATATACATAAGCATATGTATGTATGTGTGTCTGTATATATGTATACCAAAGCTAGAGCTTATTTTTATAAATTAGGCACAGTAAAGATATTAGCAATAATAAATATAATGATTATAGTAAAATAGTACAAAAAGTCATGTCAATTTGGACTCTCAAAAGGTCTCGTGTACTGCATCCATCCATCCACAATGATGGGTTCTGATGTTCTGCTTCAGATGAGATGGAGAGAAGTAGGTGATGCAGGCATTGTGGTCTTGCTTGAGACTGCAGTTGGCATTCTGATGAAGGAGAATTATCTTCTTCAGGTAATGCTTGATCACAGAGCCTGGACATGTATGGTGGATGTGCAGGACACAGAGATGATATACTGTCCAAGAGGGAAAAGGGTGGGTGGCAGAGAGCACATCATGCTACTCAGAACAGCATGCAACTTGTAATTCATGAATGATTTCTGGAAATTTCCATCTAATATTGTTAGGTAATGGTTAACTGTAATCACTGAAGCTATAACTAAAGATGACATGGAAGAAGTACCTACCATACTGGCTGCTTCTTATTATCTTCAATTTCTGCGCTTTTTTACACTTGGTCTTTCTCCCTGGCAATTCCAGTTACTACACAGTAATTTTATAGTTAATGTTTTCATAATAAACATTCCATCAGATGACTATTTACTTTTAAATTCCTAATAGGACCTTGACTAACCTACCACCCACAACAATCAATGAAATATATATGACCAGTAATAAAATGTGGCTCATATGAAGTCTGTTTCTTCTTGGAGCATAATCTCACCACTCTTTAACAATCTTGCCAAAAAAATAAATAACTTGAACTTCCTTATTAGGTAATGATCCCAAATAGGATACTTTAAAAAATGACTATCAATATTCTTAGGAAGTCTGGGTATTGAGAAAGATAATATATATAAAGAGAAGATTAATTGTGCCTTATAAGTATGTAAACATATTTGCCAAAACTTGCAGTCCTTATCCTTGTATACAAAGCCCTGTAGAGTGTGGCCTCTTCTCTCTGACCTCATCTCCTAACATTCTTCCCTTCTGCAGTATGTCCTAGTTGCCTGGATTTATGTAAGTTCATATCTTCTCTCTGGTCCTTCACTCTCGATCTTTGAACTATATGGTTTTCATAAGTAGTTCCACAGTTGCTCACTGAGCGCCACTCCTGCAGAATGCAAGTCCCAAGAAAGACCTCTGTCCTTGTTTATATTCTCCCTCTAGCTAGTGCACTGCTTGGCACATTCTAAGTACTACATAATATTTTCTAATATTCATTGGCTTTCATGGTCTTAACTGGCAAAATCATGTGATATTTAACAAGTAAGGCACATATTTACACTTCTCTCTGTGGAAAACATCTAGCTTACTTGAGATGTTGTCTATCTTGGTTTTTGTGGTACTGTCTTCAATTTTTCTCTTATAACCCAAGCCTTTTTTCCCATCAATAGGCTTGTTTTTTTTTTTTTACCATGTCTTGTACATAAATGCTTTCTGCAAAGTTTTGTTACCCTTGAATTATAGATAATAAGAGGAAACTAATAAACAAATATAATACATGCCCAAACTCAATAAATCTCAAACTATAACACGTTGAAATTTATTAAAATGTCTCTCGTGGTTTAAGAGATATTGCAGTAGTTAAGAGTAACAGTTGTTCTTGCAGAGGATCTGAGTTTGGGTCCCACAGGGTAGCTCACAACCATCTACAGTTTCAGTTCCAGGAGATTTGATACCTTTTTCTGGCCTCTGAGGGCAATGCACTCACATGGTGTGCCTACATACATTCAGAAAAAAACATTCATACACATAAAAAATAAATATTTTTTAAAAAATCCTCTAAATGCCCCCCATCTCCAGCAGTCTCACCTGGTACTCTCTCCCTTCATCCATCCCCCTGCCCCCGACACCAGATCCCTTCCACCCCTTCACTACTTTCCCTCTGTTTACCTTCAGAATCTATCCTATTTCCCCTTCCCAGGGAGATCCATACTTCTCCTCTATAGCCCTCCTCTTTACCTAACCTCTCTGGGTCAGGCCATTGCAGGCTTGATTATCATTTACTTGACAGCTAGTATCCACTTTTAAGTTAATACATACCACATTTTCTTTCTAGGTTCAGGTTACCTCACTTGGGTTGATTTTTTTTTCTAGTTGCATCCATTTGCCTGAAAATTTTTTTTAACATCTGAGTAATACTCCATTGTGTAAAAATACCACATTTTCTTTAAACATCCCTCAGTTGAGGGACATTTAGATTGTTTCTGGTTATTATGAATAAAGCAGCAATGGATATAGTTGAACAGGTGTCCCTGTGGTAGGATGGAACATCTTTGGGGTATATGCCCAAGAGTGATATATCTGGGTCTTGAGGTTAGATCAGTTCCCAATTTTCTGAGGAACCACCATATTTGTGGAAATCTATTGCAGTGGAAACTTCCTGGAACCTATGAAGGCGACCATAATGAGAACTCCTAGAGAATGAGGAGTCTGTCTGGCCAATTGTAGCCTGGCAAGTCTTGCAGTGGTGGGACTGTGTTACATTTGGTTGAGTTGGTAGTGGAAAAAGTCCCTTGGTGATCCCTAAACAACACAGGCTTATATTAAGACAAAATATCGCTCTCTAAAAACTGACAATGGGGCCCCATTGCTGAGGACAATTTCCACATAGCTCATCAAACAAAGAGTGTAGTGGGTAGCTGTTCCAGCTTTGACCTAGAAATACTACCCTCATTGAGGCTTCCGATAACTGTCATGCTTACTAGGCGAAGCCGAGACAGGAGTCCTTAAGACCCGAGATCTGGATGTGCTGGCTTTCTTGGTTCCTGGATCCGGGATCCTGGATGTAGAGGGAGCAGAGTTCTCCAGAGAACACTGCTGGACTGCACTACACCTCTCCTGGACCCTGTAACCTATCCCTTTACTTTTAAGTTACTCCACAAAATAAACCTCCCCCCCCCCTTTTTTTCAGAGCTGAGGACCGAACCCAGGGCCTTGCACTTGCTAGGCAAGCACTCTACCACTGAGCTAAATCCCCAACCCAAAACCTCCCTTTTAACTATGTGGTGATGCCTTAATATTTCCATCAATAAAAGAGAGGTCAAATAGTTGCAGGCTGAGAGCCTTCACTCTACATTCTAGTCTCTTTGGTGCAATAAGGTATTTGGTGCAGGCTATAAAAAGGGAAACCTGAACACCAACCCAGCCACAAAATCCTTCACCTATAATCACTCCTGCCTGCAGGATATGCTCGGGCAATGGTGGCACAGAACTTATGGGAGTGGCCAACCAATGTTTGGTTTAACTTGAAGCCCGTGGCATGAGAGGGAGCTCTTGCCCTGCACAGCCTGGATGGCCAGGAACCAGAGACTGAGTAGTCCAGAGACCTAGGGTAGAACCAAACATGACTAGTAAAAAGAAAATAAATGAAATGATTCCTAATGACATTCTGCTATACTCATAGATTAGTGTTGTATCCAGTAGACATCTGAGAGGCTTCCTCTAGCAGCAGATGGGAACAGACCCACAGCCAGTCATTATGAGGAGAGAGATTCTAAATTGGAGCTCTCCCTTGGGTCACTCCTGTGAGAGATTGGGGAACCCTGAAGAAGAAGGGGATGAAAGACCATAGGAGCCAGCAGGAATGGAGAACACCAGAGGAATATTGTAGGGAGCTGTGTGTAGCCACGCCTTACAGGTGGCGCTGGTTACCGCCTTCCGCCATCCCGACGGCGAGCGCTCCCAGTGGTAAACAATTATAGTGGAGGTTGTGGCTTGCTTATGCATGCTTGAGCCTATTGGGCAATGCCCACGTGGCGATCTGGGGTTGGCTGCCCAGAGCCTATATAAGGCCGGGAGAGGCTTTGCCCGGGGGAACTTTTAGAAGTCAGAGGGAGATTTTAGAAACCAGAATATTGTTTAAAGGCCTGAGTAAATTGCAAGAAGAAGAGCTCGGTGTTGTGTCTTGCTTGCTGGACGAGTGGGGCGCGACAGAATATGGCCCACCAAATCAACCAAGCAGGTCTCATCTGGGCTCACAAGGACTGAGGCAGCAAATATGGGACCAGCATTGGTCTGCACCAGGCCCTTTGAACAAATGTTATGGCTGTTAGGTTGGTACTTTTGTGAGACTCCTAACAGTGAGAGCAGGTGTGTTTGACTCCTTTGCCTGCTCTCAGAACACTTTCTCCTATTGGGTTGTCTTGTCCAGCCTTGATATGAGAGCTTTTGCCTTGTCTTGTTGTATCTTGTTTTGTCCTGTTTGGCTGTCGTCTCTTGGAGGAAACTGAAGGGGAATGGATCCAGGGGAGAGGTGAAGTGGGAAGGAGCTGGGGTGAGTAAAGGGAAGGGAAACTGTGGTTGGGATGTATTTTATGAGAGAATAGTCTATTTTCAATAAAACCTTCTGACTGTAGCACACATATGGAACACTTAAAAGCTAGCACACACACATATAAAAAATATAAAATACCTTTGGGTCTGTGTTACCTCACTCAGAACAAATCTCATAATTTCATTTTCTTAACAACTGAATAATATCCTATTATATAAATGTGCCAAATTTCATTATCCATTCATCTGTTTGTAGACCCCTAGGCTGTTTCCAATCACCGGCTATTATAAGTAGCATGACAATGAACATGGATAAACAAGTATCTCTTTGCAGTAAAATGTAAAACCCTTTGGATGTATGCCCAGCTGTGATCTCTTAGTTACTTTTTTATTGCTATGAAAAGACATCATTACCAAGGCAAAATGAAGGAAGCCATTTAATTGGTGATTTACTTACAGTTTTAGAAGGTGAGTCCATGACCATCACAGCAGGGGCCATGGCTATTGTAGAATATTATTTTAAGGTGTGTTACTTTTGTTTATGTTGCATTCGTTTAACTCCGTGAAGCTGTATTTCCTGTGCCTGTCTAAAACACCCGATGGTCTAATAAAGAACTGAATGGCCAATAGTGAGGCAGGAGAGGGAAATAGGTAGGACTGGCAGGCAGAGAGAGCACATAGAGGGAGAAATCTGGGAGAGAAAGAAGGAAGAAGGAGCAAAAGGGGGGAGAAAACACTAGGGGCCAGCCACCCAGCCACCCAGCCACCCAGCCACAGAGTCAGAGTGAAAGTAAGATTACAGAAGTAAGAAAGGGAAAAAGCTGAGAGGCAAAAGGTAGATAGGATATTTAAAGTTAAGAAAAGCTGGCAAGAAACAAGGCAAGCTAAGGCCTGGCATTCATAAGTACTAATAAGACTCTGTGTCTGTTTATTTGGGAACTGGGTGGTGGGCCCCCCAAAGAAAAAAAGCCAAAAGAGCTAAAGAGCAAAAACAACAATGGCAACAGGCAGGTGGGCATGGTGCTGGAACAGTTCTTCATAGCTTATATGTTAGAAAGAGTGACAGAGAGAGAGAGAGAGACAGAAAGACAGACAGACAGAAAGACACACACACACATACAGAAAGAGAGAGACAGAGACAGAGACAGAGACAGAGTCTAGTGTGGGCTTTTGAAACCTCAAAGTCGACCCCTAGTGACACACCTCCTCCAATAGGGCCACACCTCCTTATCCTTTCCAAAATAGTTCCACGAACTAGGAACCCAGCATTCAAATATATGAGCTTATGAGGGTGATTCTCATTCAAACCACCACAAGTATTATTGCTGGATCTTGGAGTGGATCTATTCCCACCTTCCTGAAGAGCTGTCATAGTGGCTGTATGAGTTTGCACTCCCACCAGCAAAGAATAATTATTTTTTCTTCCCCAATATCCTCACCAGCATGGACTCTCATTTGTTTTATTGATCTTGGCCATTCTGACCAGAGTGAAATGAAATCTCAAAGAAGTTTTGATTTTCACTTTCCTGATGGCTACGATGTTATACATTTCATTAAGTGTTTCTTAACCATTTGTATTAGACCATTTGAGAATTCTCTCCCCAGTTCTGTACCCCAATTTTTGTATTGGGTTACTTGTTTTCTTGATATTCAGTTCATTTTAGTTCTTTATATATTCTAGGAATTAACCATTTATCTGATGTATAATTATTAGTAAAGATCTTTTCCCAATCTGTAGGCTTCTGCTTTGTCTAATGATGGTGTACTTTGCTGTGTAGAAGCTTTTCAGGTTTATGAGGTCCCAGTTATTAATTGTTGGTCATAATTCCTGTGTTATTGTTGCTCTGCCTTTTCCTGTGCAATGAGTTCACTTTATCTCCCATTTTCTCTTCTGTCAGATTCAGAGTATCTGGTCTTTTGTTGAGGTCCTTGATTCATTTGGAGTTGAGTTGTGTACAGGATGATATACATGAATCTGTTTTCACACTTCTATAGCAGCCATCCAATTTGACTAGTTCTATTTTTCAATTTGATTGTCTATTTTTATGGTAATACCATGGTATTTTATTACTATAGTTTAGTAATGCAACCTGAAATCTGAGATGATGATAGCTATTATAGTTCTCTTATTTTTATTTTATATATTTTTATTAATTAAATGTATTTATTTATTTATTTATTTTATATGCTGATCACAGTTTTCCCTCTCTTCTCTCCTTCCATTTCCTCCCCCAACCTCCTCTCTGCCCCTGCCCAATCCACTCCTCCTCTTTTTTTGTTTAGAAAGGGACCAGGTCTGCAATGAGTATCAACAAAGCATGATATACCAAGTTATGATAGGACTAAGCTCCTCCTCTTGCATCAAGGCTGGGCAAGGCAACACAGTATGAGAAATAGGTTCCCAAACACCAGCCAAAACACTAGGAATAGCCTGTACTCCTACTGTTAGGGGTCCTGCAAGTAGACCAAGCTACACAACTGTCACATATATGTAGAGGGTCTAGATTGGTTCCATGCAGACTCCCTGGTTGGTTCAGACTCTGTGAGATCCTATGAGCCCATGTTAGTTGTTTCTGTGGGTTTTCTTGTGATGTCCTTAACCCCTCTGGTTTGTACAATCCCTCATCCCTCTCTTTAGCAGGATTTCCTGAGCTCAGCCCAATGTCTGGCTGTGGATCTCTGCTAAGACTCCTGGCAATGGTGGATATGTGGCCTGAACTGGCCATCTCCTGTGACCAGGCAAGACTTCCAGTGGAGGGATTAGAAAACCAACCCAGCCACACAATCTTTGACCTATAGTCTGTCCTACCTATGGGATATGGGGGGTGGGGTGGGGTGGAGATTTAAAGGTGGCACAGAGATTGTGGGAGTGGCCATCAAAGACTAGTCCATCCTCAGACCCACACCACCAGAGCAGCCCACCCCTGACACTGCTTGGAGTGCCAGAACCCAGAGACTGGATGGTTAAGAGACCTAGGATAGCACCAAACATGACTGTCGAAAAAAAGCATCAACATAATGATGTCTAATAATCTGCTAAACTCATAGACGACGATGATGATGATGATGATGATGATGATGATGATGATCCAAATTGTCATCAGAAAGCCTTCATCCAGTAACTGATGGAAACAGTTCTTTTATTATAAATATTTTTTAGCTATCCTGAGGTTGTACTGTTTTTATGTGAAGTTGAAGATTATTTGGTCAGTTTCTGTGAAGGCTTTTATTGGCATTTTTATGGGGATGCATTGAATCTGTAGATAGCTTTTGGTAGGATGGTCATTTTTACAATATTAATCATATGAACCCATGAGCATGGGAGGTTTTTTTCTATATTCTGATATTCTTATAGAGTTTTTGTTACTTATTTTGTTTCCTTTGACACTTTTTTTTTTCTTCTTAATCTTTTGTCTATTTGCTTTGACTTTTTTTGTTTTTGTAGGAAGGTTGTTTCTTGCTTTTTTCATTATTGTTCCTTGATGTTTTGTTGGGTTGAGAGAGAGAGAGAGAGAGAGAGAGAGAGAGAGAGAGAGAGAGAGAGAACATAAAGTTTGTTAGGTAAAGTGTTGATGTAGTTGAAGTTTTCCTGGTCCCACCTAGCTTCCATGGCCCCACTGTCCTGCAGCTGCTCAGACCCAAATGAACACACAGAGGCTGATATTAATCACAAACTGTATGGCCTAATGGCTCAGGCTTCTCACTAGCTAGCTCTTACATCTTAAATTAACCCATTTCTATAAATCTATACTTTGCCACATGGCTCATGGCTTACCAGTATATTTACATCTTACTTCTCTCGGTGGTGGCTGGCAGCATCTTCCCATCTCTCTATCTTTCTCCTTCCTCTCTCTCTTTAGAATGTCCCACCTAACATTATTCTGCCTCACCATTGGCCAAACAGCTTTATTTATCAACCAATCAGAGCAACACATATCTACAGCATACAGATCAACATCATCCATCCTTTTTAATTAAACAAAAAAGGGGAAATGCTGTGGGATAATGCTTTTGTAAACTGGTTTAATAAAATGCTGATTGACCAGTAGCCAGGCAGGAAGTATAGGTGGGATGAGCAGACAGGAGAATACTGGGAAGAGGAAGGGCAGAGTCAGGAGTTGCCAGCCAGACACAGAGGAAGCAAGATGACAAGGCAGAACTGAGAAAAGGTACCAAGCCATGTGGCTAAACATAGATAAGAATTATGGGTTAATTTAAGTGTAAGAGCTAGTCAGTATTTATCACCATCCTATGCATTGTTTAAAGTCATGATTAGAATAATAGTATCTAAATTTTCATTGTTTTAACTGTTAAGAGAATTTTTCTTGTTCATGCTGCTGTCTGCATGCATATACAACAATTCTCATTGAGTTTCTATCTTTTTAATTCATTTATGCACAATTGATGGATAGAGACATAGTACCCACAAGGGAGAACTTACATGCCAGGCTTGTGTCCCATCTCTTTTCACTTGGCATTTAATAGCATTGACTTACACAGTCAAACTCAGTATATGGGAAAGACAATCTCATTTGGGGCCCAGGGAGAAGTAAACATGGGCTTCATAGACAGAAAGCACTCTATATATATATACAGTATATGGAAAGCTGGAGAAGTCGGTAAGGGAAACATCACCAGCTGGCAGTATAACTGACATGAGAGGAAAGGCTGAAAGATAAAGAGTATGAGCACATGCAAGTTCTTAGGGAAACTGTGATAAAAAGGGGAAGACCTGGATGGAGATGCTTGGCTTTTTCTTTAATTGCCCATGTCCTCAAATAGCACATATAATTTATTCTCCAAATTTCAGAATAGCAAGTGACATCCCTGGGGAATGGCAGTCTTATATATCACATGCTGCCCTTTGTTTAGGAACAATTATGATATGGGGTTCTCCCAAATTCAAGTGAGCCTGTACATGTCCCATCACTCACTCTTTTCAGCTGACACTGTAGAGCTATTGTCTAGGGTCAAAATATAAGGAATATATCTTGGTAGAAAAACTTTTGTCTTCTTAACCAATATGTTCTAGCTTTCATGAGACAAAGTGATAGCCAGAGACTTGAGATTTATATGACTATTTATAGCCATTTTCTGAATATTGTAACTTGGGTATTGTGATTATAGTTAAAGATTAACATTCTGAAATATTCTCACCTTATATTCCTGAACTGTCACTTAGTAGTTGTATGAACATAAGGAACATATATAGCCACTCAGGTTCTCATAGTTCTTCTAAAAATATAATAAATGGAGATATGTTGAGAAGTTTTGTGGCCATTGTTAAGATCATCCAATAATTATAAAACCTGTGGATAATATTGTCTTTTGTATTTCTTATTCTAATTAAATGGAAGGAATATAGACTAAATTGTTCAAGTGAGATTTGATTGTTACCCTGAACACCTTCCCTGTCATACTTCATATCTAATTAGTTGTCAAGATCTATTAATTTTACCCTTGTGATGGAGACTGCTGGCTGTTCAGGAAAATTGATTACTCTACATTCTGAACACCTGGCTAGACTCCATTCCCAGGGTGATTTTATATTTAGTAAGGTCCTAAGAATGAGCTTTAATGAGGGTAATGTAGGTAGGAGTTTTGTTATATGTTACTTCCATGGTTAACTCAGAAAGAGTTTAAGATTTTATTAAACTTAGGTTCTTTTGTCCTTTAGGTTTGGACTCTCAAGGATGACACTTGCCATATGTGTTGAAGACGACAGAACTTGCCTGACTCTGGAACCTCATTTCCCTTTGTCTAACAATAGTTACTTCAGACCTGTCTCCATGCTTTTTAGACTACGCAGTTGAGCAGTCCATAGATTCAGATTGTCTCTGGGCCATCAAATACTGCTGTCACTATTGTTATAGTCATTTGTCTAGTTAAACATTCCAAAAATAATTTTTGGTACCTACAAGGTACTTGTATGTTATATGGTTTTATCCTTTCCGTTGTGTACCTCCATAGACTTCTCTACATTGCTTTTAAATTATTTTCTATTTTTAAAAGATTTGTTTTATTTTAGTTATAGATGTGTGTGTGTGTGTGTGTGTGTGTGTGTGTGTGTGAGAGAGAGAGAGAGAGAGAGAAAGAGAGAGAGAGAGAGGGGGGGGTATATGCATGGACAAATGGAGATGCCTGCAGAATCCAGAAGAGGATGTCAGATTATTTTGATGTGTGATGCTTTTAATTAATGTTTATGAAATTAAAAAAAAAAAAAGTTTGGGGAGGGAATCCCAGTGCCCAGAGCTCACAGGAAAAATGTTTTGAGGCACTAAGAGGCCACTGAAGCTATAGCCCAGGGAAGCCTGATACCACTCTAGATGGTTGCAACAGCTGTCAATTGCCAACAACTTCTTTTTTCTTTTTCTTTTTTTTTTTTTTTTTTTTTTTGGTTTTTTGAGACAGGGTTTCTTTGTGTAGCTTTGCGCCTTTCCTGGAGCTCACTTGGTAGCCCAGGCTGGCCTCGAACTCACAGAGATCCGCCTGGCTCTGCCTCCCGAGTGCTAGGATTAAAGGCGTGCGCCACCAACGCCCGGCTTAAAGATGTATTTATTTACTATGTATACAATGTTCTGCCTGCATGTATGCCCGCAGGCCCAGAAGAGGGCGCCAGATCTCATTACGGATGGTTGTGAGCCACCATGTGGTTGCTGGGAATTGAACTGAGGACCTCTGGAAGAACAGCCAGTGCTCTTAACCTCTGAGCCATCTCTCCTGCTCCGCCAACAACTTCTTGATTGTGGCCAAGACATCTAGCTGATTCTGCCCACTTCCTCCTATCCCCCTACTGCCATTTTGTTTCACTTGACTTCGCACAGGTCATGTACATGTCATCAAATACACTGTGAACTGATACATGCAGCTGCCCTACTGGATCAGGAAGATGCTATTTCCTTTGTAGTTACCTATCATTCTGTCTTCAGAAATAATTCCCTACCTGTTAGAAGAAAGAGTATGATATAGATGTAATGCTTGGACTGAGCACTCCAAAGTCTATTATTCCCTGCTCCTTGGCCAATTGTAGGTCTCTGTGTTAGTCACCATCTGCTGCAAATAGAAGTTTCTCTGTTGAAGGTTGCAAAGTGCATAAGCTATTGATATAATGATAATTCATCATGAGTTGATTTAACACTATGTACATTCATCAGAAGAGTAGTAGTGGGTTCTCCTAAGACCTAGGACCTGTCTATTAATAGTTTTTTTGGCCATATAGGGGTTTCATCTTGTGGAGAGGAACTGAAATCCAAGAAGAAAGTGGTTGATAACTCTCTGATGATGTTCATGTTTCTACAGCACCAGTGACTACATCTTGCTCAACCAGTCATTATTGTAACTCAAGGGTTCATAGCCAAATAAGACTAATGATTACTTTTGTTTGCCAGTAGTGTGCATAGAACCTCCAAGCAGCTAACAGGTAGGGATGAAGCTTCCAGGACAGTAAGCACCAGCTTGATTTCTCGATCTTACTAATAAAGATGATGGTATTATTAAAATTTTAATATTTATATTATAATATATTAACGTTGACATTATCTACCAAGGTTGTGAGAAGAGTTATTTTTAAATTAAGTAGCCTTTAAAACACGAAAGCTATGGAATAATTAGTGTATATAAAATGTTTTGGTTTATTGTATTTGAGAGAAGTAAAATTTTCTGGGTAAGGATTTTAACAGGATATCTTGGGGATGAGACTTGAGTCTAAAGATGAAATTCTTGTATGCCTCATACATACTGTGATGGTTCATCTTCCTACCACTTGCTAGGATTTAGACTCTCCATGGAAATGAAGCTCTGGGAATGTCTGTGAAGAAGTTTCTAGATTAGGTTAATTGACGAAGAAGATTAACCCTAAATGTGAGTGTACCACTCATGGATTGTGTAAAAAGATAAAAGCAAGCTGAGTACCAACATTCATGGCACCCTGCTTCTTCACAGAGGGTACTATGTGACTAGTTGCCTCTGGTCCTACCTTCATGACTTCCTGAACATGTTGTACCATATCTTTGAACTCTAAACCCATATAAAATGTACATGGGGTTACTTTTACCACATATTTAGTCTCAGGAACATGGCAAGTTACGACCACAGATTCCTTGTTTCCTTGTCTTCATAGTAATTTCATGCAACATTTTAACAATCTTTTGTATGAAGCAGTGATTGTGTGTCACATCTCAATGAGCTGCCCCCTCCTTTCTTCTGTTGGAAACAATGATGAGATGATGCCCCTGCTCCATGGCCTCTGCATCAGCTCCTGACTCCAGGTTCCTATCCTGCTTGAGTTTTGTCCTTGATTCTCCCAGCAATGAAGTGTGACCTGAGTTGTAAACTGAAATAAACCCTTCCCTACCCGAAGGTGTTTATGGCCATGATGTTTTATACAGCAATAGAAACCTTAACTAAGAATGTGTACATCTTAGCTGTGATGTTGTCAACAATCTCAGGGGAGGACATTTACCATAGAGCAGGGTTGTGCAACATGGTAAGCAAAAGGAGTGTGTCTTTCTCCTTTTATATCAGGAGCTAATAGAGCTCTCATTATAAGCCATTATGTGTTCCCAAAATATTAGAGAAGTATTATCCACATATTACCTACTTTGTGAGTGTAGTTTGGGAATAAGGCTGCCAAATTGACTATACAATCAACAACAAGAGAAGCAACTGAGGATCCAGTGAAATAAGTCAGAAAAATAAGCATCTGCACCAAGCCGGACTTGTTACCAGCTATGAATAAAAGTGAACCAGTAAGCTGTTATAAAGACTGTAGTATGAAAATTCAGAACTAAACTCCTAAATAATATTTACTTAGCCTCCCAGAGAAGCAGCATTTACCTGTATCATAATGAGTATAAGAGGTGGTGGGGTCTGCAATTATGCAGTCAGACTCATCTAGACACCACTGTAGCCATGTTTCAGTGATCAGAACGCAGCTGACAGTGTTCTTACTTCTGCACAGCTCGAAGCTAGTAACTGGAGCATGCCAGGAGCATTCCATGCCATCATGACAAGTTAGCCAGCAGTAATAGCAGAAGCTTATTCACTTATGTCTCTAGATCTCTTTGGAGTGCAGTGAATATGCTGACCCTAATTTGCATTGTAACTCTGGTTCCTGGAGTCTGAAGAGTAGGGTTTTTTTCACACCTTTTGCATTTTTGAAAGTCAGCTGGAGAAGGTTAGAACGGCTAATGGTTGCCATTCTACATCATCTCTTGAAGATGCTTAAGATTACCAAGCAGGGATCAGTCAAGAGTACTCTACTGACTAAATGTCCCTGTCCATTCTCCCAAGACTGTATTGGAACCAATAGCAGTCATCACAGCTTGTTTATTTGCACAAGGGAAACATAATTGATATGGAAGGGCAACATGAATGTAACAGCAGTTTTACACTTAAAAAATTTCGAAGAGGAATTCTTGAATGCAAACTTCCAGGTCTCCCAAACAAAACTTCAGTATAATCTCTTGTAATCTATCATAATTTCTGACTAAAAGAGTCCTGTCAAATGGAAGCTCATATTTAAACGTTAGGGAAATTATTGCTAAATAATGAAAACTGGTTTTGTTTTGGAGAGTTTATTGCAAGCTAGTATTAAAACTATATGACACAATTTGCTGACTTATGATACTGTGGCATGAACCAGAGAAGTTTGGATTCCTGGCCAGTCTGGCATTTCTTAGACAGGCGGTTGAGACTCAGTGAGGCTGATCTGTCTTGTTTTGGTTGAATGTCTCAGAATTACAGCCAAAAGTTATGCTCCCAAAGTGTGTAGCTGTGTTGGTAGGATTAAAAATAAGTTGACAAATATATGTGTTCTTTAAATAAGAATATAACTCTTACAATACTTCCACTGTTATTTTACTCCTGTTGATAAGACTAAGAACTAAAAACTCTCCAATTATATTCAATTATGCTGTTATATCTAGTCAGAGCATTGAAATGGATAAATTATTCTTGAAATTGTCATAGCATACATAAATGAGACCAATTACTGATGAATTTGGTGTTATCTTCAAGGGTATAAATAAATCTATAACACCTTTATAAAAATCTCTACTTTAAAGTTTAAAGTATCTCTTTACATTGTTCAAGTTTGTACTAATGCTTTGCCTCTGATCCTCTTTCCACTGAATCTGGACCTTTATTGCTTTCAATTGTTTTGGTTATGGAATGTATAAAGGTATGTATCAGTGTTTATATATATATATATATATATATATATATATATATAT
>CABHPR010108238.1:7498-20892 GCA_902168415.1 Peromyscus melanophrys | reverse complement strand
AGGTTATCGTTTCTGTTTTACAGCTGAAGCTCCTGGGACACAAAGTGGCTGGCACAATTGAAACTCCCGTCAGCCTAAGTGCAGAGCCCAGGCACACACCTCTCATGGCCCTTCCAGAGTTCACATGGAAACAAAAGGAGACACCGGAAGATGTTCCCACATCAGGCAGGGAGGCACACGTGTCCTCACTTGCTCATCTGCCACACGGGGGAGGTGTACACTCACATCCCTTCTACAGGGAGCAGGAGGTGACAGCCTCAGCCTGCTGCTGTCCTGTGACAAGTGGGGTATGTTTGCAAAAGATAACATCTAGAATTTTCTGGAAAGATGGCTCAGCTGGGAAAAGCCCTTGCTGCAAGGAATTGATGCCTGAGTTTCATCCCACCGGAGTGCTGTCCTCTGACCTCTGGATGTGAGCTCTCAAACCCTCCATGTCACATATACAGAGCCCCAGCCCTAATGACCAGAGAGGTGGCTGCGGGTGCCACGTGTGAACGCGATGCGGCTGTGATCAGCCAGACACCCCTTCCAGGGCAACGCCAGAGAAAACTACTTACAGAACAAGACTTCCTGTTTTCCATCTTTGGAGGGTGGGGTGGGCTCACATGGACAGTCTCAGGCGTGCCCTCACCTTTCCACCTTGTTTGAGACAGGGTTATTACAGTCCATTATGTTAGCAGGTTCTGTATATCAAATTGCTCTTTTCTCACAGTACCTCAGATGATATTCTGCACTCTTGGGTGATTCTACGTTTATAGAGGTAAATATGGACACACATACACACTGTTCTCACTCTCCCCTTTAAGGGTACAGCCCCAGTGCCCTAACTTGTTCTAAGTGCCTTCTCCTAAACGTTCCATTCTTCCAAACAGTCAGATGCTGGGGACCAAGGCACCAACACACATGCATTCAGCACGCATTTCAAATGGAAACTATCACAGCTTTTATTATTCTTAGTTTCTCTATGATGTCAGAAATGATTTAATTTTGTTTTTTTTTATTGTTGTTGTTGGAGATTCCTTTTTAAAAAAAAATAATTGTACTAGCCTCTTCAGTATCTCAAATTCTGGCATTAAGTAAATATATTTATCATTATTTAAAAACTTTTTTGATAAAGGATTTCCGGGGGTTGAGATACAGCTTAGGGTTGCCTGGATTGCCCAAGAATGTCTGAAGCCAGCAATGGAGAGTAAAGGACAGAAAGCCAACAGAATGTCCACATTACACAAATCCCAGAGGGGAGGGCTGTCGGGGTGAGATGTCACAGCGCAATACAGGCCAAGTGAGGGCGATGAACAGAACAGCAAGGAAGTGGATACCTTCAGCACGGAGACACAGTCACACGTGTTACAAATTCCTGGCATTCTTAGTGTTAAATAAAGTTACCGTGACGCAGGTAAACCCGTATTTAAACTTAGAGCCAACCTCATCTTTCAATGACTGTCGCAGGGTGGTGATTGAATCATGATTGTAAAAGCTGTGCAAGCCCCTCTAAGAAATTGCTGTGCTCTTCAGTCTCAAAGTGTCCATCTCAGAACCTTAGTGACAGGAGCCAAAACAAAGACTGCTAAATAAAAGAAAATCTAATTTATGACACAAATACATAAAAATTTATTTGTCCCAAAAGACATCTCATGGTTTCCTCGTGGCAGGCAATTCTTAAGGACATACGAAGGCAGATAGTGAGAATGGGTCCATCGCAGCTTTATTGAAAAATCCTGATTTCAAGTGAAATTGCATGACACTGGTCGGTAAAAATGTAGTCCAGTCCCGACAGCAAACTAACTCATTTTCCTTGTTCGTTCAAGTCTCCAGGCACCTGTCAGATACCGCAGTCGGATAAAAAGCAGGTCTTTGCCCATTTGTAACCAGCTCCAAAATGGAACTAACTTTGAACCTGCAATTAAAAATAAATTAAATTAAATTAGGAGAAATATACAGCAATTTAAAACTGTATCCTAAAAGTGGCTGGGGCTGAGAGGTAGAGAGCAGCTTTCTACATATGTGAATCCCTGGGAATGTGTACACACACACACACACACACACACACACCCAGAAGTCAGTGACCTTTGTGAGCATCTAAGCATCTTAATTTTATTTAAATCTTTTTTTTTTTTTTTAAATTAAAAAGCTGAAGTGACTCTCCTCTCAAAGCTAAGTCTGTGAGTGCAAGGAAACTTGGGTGACTCTCAATTGTGAAAGTTTCAGATGCCAAGGAGAGAAGGGTCTGTGCCTAGAGAGAAGGGTCTGTACAGGGAGAGAGTACTGGGAATTGGGTGGCAACTCATGAAAAGTAATAATTCTGCAGAGTGCTATAAACATGCACACAGAAGGCTACAAATGAGCCCCTCCCCTCTCCCTCTCCCTCTCCCTCTCCCTCTCCCTCTCCCTCTCTCTCTCTCTCTTCTTCCCAACAAAAGCTCAGCCTTCTTCCCAACAAAAGCTCAGCCAAAGTGAGCCTTGGACTCACTAGTATTCCAACCTGGCTCTGAACCTGTGACCCATCCTTGCCTCAACCTCTGGAGGCCTGGGGTCACAAGTGTGCACCACCACACCCAGCAATGACTAGCCTCAACAGTGACAATGATGGCCGTGTCCAGACAGCAGCTGTCCATAGCTCTGCCTCGGGCTACAAGGGAATAGCAGCCTAACTGGATGTCTGTTCCCCAAGGTCACTGGTGTGGTACCTACCAGTCAGTGAACACCTACCAGGAGGAAGGCCCAGTACTGATCACTTCTAACCAAACTCTACCATCAAAGCAGATCCTCCTTACTACCCTGTGTACAGCTTTCTTTTGGAAACATGGCGGTAGAGCATTTTGGAGGCATTCTCTATTGTTAATTGGGGACAAACTAGGAACTACCTCCACAACTACCTCTGAGATAAAAAGGAGCCAACGGCACACACCTGAGAATGATTTTAACCCCCAAGCCCCTCAACTGTCCTCTTTGATTCTAGAATAATGGTGTGGACTTGTGAAGTTTCTATAAACACGCAGCAGTTTGTGTAAGCCAGAGACACCTGATCAGGTATCACACACGCTCCTGCATCAGGACTCCCAGAGAGGGGCCGCAGGCCAAGTGCACAGGGGAGGAGACTTTGCAAAGGTCTCCAGCTGGTCCTGCCTGCTGCCCCACACAGTGAACTGTTTGGGTTTGTCCCAAGGTAACTGCAGGAGAAAGAGAGAGCTCACATTGTACATGCACAGCGCTGTTGGAAAGGAGCCTGACACAGGTTTATATAGATTTCACAGAGCTGAAGATTTCAGAGGCCTTTACATTTGGGGATCTATGTGCAGACACAGCTAACCCTCTAGAGGCTGAGATGGGGACTGCTTGAGTCTGTGAGTTCAAGACAAGTCTAGGCCATGCAACGAGACCACACGTCAAAAGCAAGGACATGGGGTTTTAGATGGCTATCACACTCACGGTGCCTCCTTAGCTCTGCACAGCTAGTAACACTTGAGCCCCAGGACTTCGTCTACTGGAAACCTGGGCCAGGAGGAAGCCCACCAAAGACTCGAAGAAGAGTCTGGAAAAACAGCAGGAGGAAATATGATGGATCACATAGGGCTCTGTGGAGAGCTGGGGAGGCCCTGGTGAAGGAGAGAAGGGAATGGGAGCCAGTAGATTCTCTCAGACAACTGCATCGCTCGGCTAAGTACCAGCTGTAAAAGAAACAATACACTCACCCTCAATTTCAGTCCAGTTGACAGCAACTTCTGCTATTGGAATTTTAAGAAATTGTGCTATATACAGCAGTTCTACGTCAAATGCCCTGAAACAGAAAATACACTGTTTATTTTAAAGAGGACAAGTGGGGTCATCAATCAGATGTTAACCAGGGCAGGTTTTAAAGCTTACAGGGCAGATGTGAAGCTTGTATGTAAAACTGAAGGGCAGACCCACAGAGGGTCAAAAAAGTGAACACTGAGTGGAGCTTCATGGAGAAGAAGATATGTAACATTTAAATGAGAAGCGCTGAACCTCAGTCACAGCTCAGAAACCCTCAGAGGAAACTGGCCTTGTGTGCTCAGAGAGACTCTAATCCCAGGAGTGTGCAAGACAGACACTTTCAGTCTCAGCCTTACCCAGCTCACCACACAGAACTGCCAGGCTCCTGAAAGGGCCACTCCGGTCACTCACAGCCGCTTCTCTACTCTTCCTCTCAGCCAGGGTCCCTGCCCTTCCCTGTGCTGTCTTGGATAGGGTGGGTCCTGGCAGCCACTGAAGCCTACCTAGTCTGGAAGGCTCTGGTGGTGACAGGCACATCCACAGGGGTTACTCTGTCTCAATACACATGTTTACAGCCATGCTAGCTTGGATCCTTCCTTCACACAGAACTAGATCTGCAGATACACTGTTTTCATCATGAAAGTGAAACCAGGCAACAAGAGCCACAGCCAGGGGCAGGGGTTGGGAATGCTGGGTAAACCTTTGGGAACCAAGAATAATTAGCATAGGACGCTGACCACAGAACAAAAACAGACACCTGTACCCGAAGACCACCTACTTTACACTTCATCTGTTTTAATGGAGGAAGTTAAAGACTTTAAAAACTATATATATATATATATATGTGTGTGTGTGTGTGTGTGTGTGTGTGTGTGTGTGTGTGTATACCTATGTATGTATATATATATAAAATAATAATTTAAAGACATATATATGATATTTTAAATTTTGATGCTACAGTTTAAGAGAATTTTGGGGAGTTTACCTGAAACCTATTTCTAGGGAAGATGACCGACCTTCAGAAACAGATACACAAGGTGGTAGAGACATCAAACCTGGGCATATATTAGATAATTATGCAGATACCCATCAGGAACAAGTCACACAGAACTGTGACTAACACTCAGCAAGGATCCTTTCAGTGGTATTTCCCTGGGCACTGACAATGTGCCATGCACTCTTTGTAGTAGAGTAGATTAGTAATCTACTAATTAGTAAGTCAGGAGGGATTCCTTCTCTTCCAGAGCTTTCTTCCTCCCCTGGAGATCAAGCCCAGGGCCTCGTGCATGCAAGCACTCTTCCAACTAAGGGACATTCCCAGCCCCTCGAGAGCCTATGCTTGGAGGACAGAAATCAGACTAAAGCAATGGCCCCAGGGGAGAGAAAACGACTGTCACAGTGCATGGTGGGAAGAGGGGACACAGGCAGATGGGGTGACTGTCACAGTGCATGGTGGGAAGAGGGGACACAGGCAGACAGGGGTGACGACTGTCACAGTGCATGGTGGGGAAGAGGAGACACAGGCAGACAGGGATGACGACTGTCACAGTGCATGGTGGGAAGAGGAGTGACAGACAGGGCAGACAGGGGTGACGACTGTCACAGTGCATGGTGGGAAGAGGAGACACAGGCAGACAGGGGTGATGAGTGTCACAGTGCATGGTGGGAAGAGGAGACACAGGCAGACAGGGGTGACGACTGTCACAGTGCATGGTGGGAAGAGGAGACACAGGCAGGGGCAGCTCTGCAATGACCTCTAAAGGTCACAGGAAACCACTGCAGATTGGAAGCAGGAGTGTGAGTGTGATTACAAAGATCCCTGGGGCTGCATGGTGATGGAGACGCAGGGAAACCAACAGGCTGCGGCCATGGCTGGACACATGCAGGGGCCGAACGAATGTCAGGGCTGGTTCAGCAGGCAGCAATGACAAGCACGTGAGGTAGGAGGGACAGGATGGGGAAAGATGAAGGCAGCCACCACAGGGCTCCCTTTTCATGAAAGGCTGTGGCTGGAGCAAACAGGGCTGGAGCTGCAGGACACAGGCAGGGTCAATGGACAGGGTTGGAAGGAAGATGAGCTAAGGAGGAAAGGGTGACCACACAAGAGAGAAGAAATGGAAAAGGCCAGCGTTCAAGTTGTCAGGAGAGAGAGCTCAGCAATCCAAGAGTCAGGCTGAGGAGAGAGACCCACCAACTGCAAAGGAGAGTGAGAGGGGAGGAGGGAGGCCTGAGAGGACAGGGTGTACTCTCGCCACACAGCTGACGCTGCCTGTGCTTAGGTGAACACATAACACACGTGTCAGTCTGGCTCCCTCTGGATATGTGTCATGAGAGAGCGGAGCCGTGTCCTATTATCTGGATGCCCGGAAGGCAGGCAGGCATGAGACATCCCAGTCGGAAACCTACCATCGTTCGATGTGCAGAGACGAGAAGGTCCGGGCCGCTGCTTCTCGGGTTAGTAATTTGAACCCGCACTGCGTGTCCCTGATTCCTTTGACACAAAGGAACCACACCAGGAAGTGGAACCCGTACATAAGAAGAGTGCGGAAGTAGGAACGCTAAAACAAAGGCAAAGGAGAAATGATTTTTCCATTCCGGGAGACACCGAAGACGGGCCCTGAAACCCGCTGCTGGCGGGGTGCACCTCCAATCATGACATAGAGGGCTTGGCGGTATAGTGAGCAGGACGCTGCTTCAAGAGCGGAGCATCATGGGAGAAGCCAGTGAGTCCTGGGGCCTGAGTCTGACAGCGCAAGCTCAGGACCCGAGGGGGCCAGCACTGCACTGGCCTGTTTGTTTTTTGTTGTAAATTATCTTCACACAGTGTGACGACAAATACAAAGGACAGGTGTGTTCTGAAAGGACTGCAGTCCTGGCTCCCGCCCATAGCAAGCTGGCCTGGAGAAAATGGTGGCAGCTGTTTCCTCGGCTACGGAAGGGAAAGGCGTCTACCTTACAGAGTCAGTGGGGGAGCAAAATAGATTGTGTCAAGGCTGTAAGCCCTGTGCTTGGCCAGAGGGTGACAGGAACTCAGGAACAGTTTTTGAAAAAGGCTGAGGGCTTTACTCTCACCACAGCTCCACTGTGCTTGGGCGGGAAGGGACATCAGAGCCTGGTCCATGAAGGATGTGAAGTCTTCCTCCTCTGTCACCTGTCACCACCAGTCAAGGTCTGACGCAGAGGGCTCTTACCTCTCTAAGCAGGTGGAGTTGGGGAAATCTCATCTCAAGACACTTTGGGAAGCTCACATCTGCCTGCTCAGTGTCTTCCACATAAAATACTTCCAATAAACACCGGAAGACTGACTAAACTCCCCAAAGAACAATTATGCTAAGGAAAGGGGCAAACAGAAACTGAAAGATAGGAAAATGAAAATTAAAAGCGGAAAAGACACATGAAAACTTCTGTATGAACAGTTTTCGATGTGATTTGCATGAGCATGGGAAAATATTCACGGCTGCTTAGCTTGGCGGGAACAGAGCTTTGTCTTATTTTAGAATACAACTGTTTACTGAAAAGCAGAAGGTGAGGTATTCACAAGAAGAGCTTAATGTATTTCATTTTGTTTTTTAAGACAGGGTTTCTCTGTGCAGCCCTGGCTGTCCTGGAACTCACTCTGTGGACCAGGTTGGCTTCGAATTCAGGCTCTGCCTCCCGAGTGCTGGGATTAAAGGCATGAGCCAGCACCACCCAGCCTCATTTATCTGATTTCTAATACATATGAAAGCCTTAGGGCTGGAGAGATGGCTCAGCAACTAAGAGCACTGGTTGCTCTTGTGGAAGACCCGGGTTCAGTTCCCAGCACGGCATGGTGGCTCATAACCATCTCTAACTCCAGTTCCAGGGCATCCTGATACATTCTTCTGGCCTAAAAAGTACTTCACACGTGTGGTGCGTATACACACAGGAAAAACACACATACACATTAAATAAAAATAAAGGAGAAAAAAGTATAATACTCTAGATAAACTACAAAGAAAATCTTGCTTTAGTTTTGAAACTTAACTTAAAAATTAGAAGATACCTAAAATACACCATAAGATAGACTTCAATGGGTGAAGCTAACAAAGAAATAGAGTCTGTAAGCTTCAGAAATGGGTGTTTAAAATATTAGGAGAGACACTGTCTCAGAATTAATTACAGTATCCCCACGGTCTATAAAGTGCAGGAAGTCAGGAGAAATATAAAGCTTATTGGTAATTTTATTTTGTTAAAAAACTACAGGCATCAAATAAATGGCAAAGGATTCCACTCCTGAATGCTACTAAATGATAAACTCCACAGACATCCACAAAGAAACCCAAGTGTTCTATCCGTGCCTTGCCTGCCTTCAGGGAGAGCAGCACCAGATGGAATGATGCTGAGGACACAGTAAACACAGAAAAGCTGCGTCCAGACACCATTCTGTAAGCCACTCAACCTGCTCTTCGGCATCTTAGTTCTTTGATGATCTGTTCACTGTCCTGGGACTGGTCCCCACGCCTTATGCTATGTGTACTGTAGGAGGGAAATAGAAGGTTGTGCTGTCACTAGATGCCTCCGGTCTCCTGGAGACAGCTTTCTGTAAGGCAGGTATAGCTCTCTAATGATCCGGACAGCACTCCCACTGGGTGGCAGTTACAAGCAGCAAGGCAGCAGGAGACTCCTACCTGCCAGCAAGTGAATCAGGCCATCCTCTGCGTGATGGGCCAGAAGCCCTGAATCAACCCTAGGTTGAGAGGTGAAGACATGGATACAGAACAAGACACTTTATAAATATGTGGACCTGGGAGAGTGCTAATTGTGTCTCAGCCTCCAGAGAGCCGGGAGCCCCACTCCCCGCTTCAACTGATGGAAGTTCTAAGGAAAGAGAGTTTATATCCTTCAAAACAAAACTGAAGGGCTGAGGACGCAGCTCAGTGGTGAAGCACTGGCCTAGAGCACACAAGGCCCTGGCTTTGAGCCTCAGTACTGTAGGAAGACAAGGGTCAGCCCAAACACACAGCCCCGCAGCATGCAGAGGCCTCCTCTCTCCTCCACGGATGACTCCAGTAGCTCCTGATTCCTCCTGTCGCATTCTCTATTTTCCTTCACCAAGCAGACTAGCCCTGCCCCACAGTGCTTCATTTAAAAACAAAAACAGATTTAATTGTATGTGCATGATGCTTTGTCTGCATGTTTGCCTGTTATACCACACACATACAGTTCCAGAAAAATCTGCTGGATCCCCTGAAACAGGAGTTGTAGATGTTGTGAGCCACCATGTGGAATTTGAAACTGATTCCAGGTCCTCTGCAAGAGCAGCCAGTGCTCATAACCACTGAGCCATCTCTCTAGCCCCATGCTTCATAGTTTGAAAAGGGAAAAAATTTACTCACAAATTCTTTATATTAATGTTAGCCTGTTCATTTGCCAAGCAAATTTGATAATTATGCTGTGTTCAGAGCATCATGCTCATGTCATACAATGTAATACTTCACACACACCCTCATGACAGTCTGGATTATCAGTCTACTGGCTGGGATCGGTTTCCTGATGGGATGTAGTTACATTTCCCATTGCTGAATTCAGCACCTCAGCAATGTGCTATCCCTCCTGGACACATACTTTTTCCTTTCTTCCACATATAAACATGTTGGTCAAGTTGGACTTACCAATCTCTCAGCTTTCTATGTTAAATATCTAGGATAGTGACATTCTCCATGCTTAACAGATTAATCTTTTCAAACACTACTGAGAACTGCACTGGACATAGAATACTAAGTAGATATTAAAATTGTTTACTTTGGAGCTGGAGAGATGGCTCAGTGGTTAAGAGCACTGGCTGTTTTAGCAGAGGTCACTGGTTCCGTTCCCAGAATCACACTGTGATGCACAAATATCTGTAACTCCAGCTCCAAGGATCTAGTGCCCTCTTTTGTAAGAGCCAGTCATGCATGAAGTACATAGACATACATGCAGGCAGAAAGTTCATATACACAAAATAAAAATAAAAAATCTTGTAAAAAGGCTTATTTCTGAAAAAACGAGTGTCAAGGGAAACTCATGCTGGAGCCCCTTCCAGCTGCAAGAGCTGTCTCTCTGCTTCCCAGGGAAGTCTGCTGCCTTGCCCTTCAACAAAGGAGTCTGGTTTCCGCTCTTGTGAGGGTTTGCAACTTTGCTGTCCCTGTCCTGATGGAGTTTAAACTCTCCTCCTACCTCATTTCAGAATCATGGAGGGAGACATTCAATTGTATTTTAATAGTTGGAGAAGAAAAGTGCACAAAAGTGACCTGTGACCTGCTGCAAAGGCAGGCCTCTGGTCTCATCCTAGAGTCTGACTCAGTGATGGACTGGCTACAGTTACACACTATAAATCCCTCCCCAGGTAATTCGGCCACACACTGACACTGGCTCTTCTCTGCTCTCGGTAAAGAACCACTGTGAACACAATGGTTACTGGACTTTACACTCAAGATCTCCATTTGAAAGAGAAAACCCTGACTGCAACTTCTAACACACACACACACACACAGTTCACACACACACACACACACACACACACACACACACACAGTTCACACACACACACACACAGTTCACACACACACACACACACACAGTTCCTCACCGAAATGTTTTATCCTGTGAGTTGCTCTGGCTTTTTTTAGTATGATCTACAAAAGAGCAGCCTCCACCTGCAGTCTTTGGTGACATGTATCTTTCTAGAAGGAATTGTCATGAACCTGACAATCTGCAGTTAAATGGTTTCTTTAGAGACATGAAATGAGAAATATTTAAACTCTGAACAAAACTCAAAATACACTCTGAATAGAGGTTAGCATAAATATTTCAGAGTTTGTACTTTTTTCATAATTTAGAATATTTTATACATGCACACACATACACACATACACACACACATACACACATGAGACAGGGGAAAGGGAAAGTCTAACTGTGAGTCATGTTTCATTTCAACCTTAGGCAAATATACAGAAGGTTATTTTTAAAGTAATCTACATAAGGGACACATTTCCCTTCATGGCATCATGTTGGTCTTCAAAATTTTGGATTTTGGATCAGGAGTGCTCAACACAGGGGTCACTGATATGTGCCAGTATAGGAAACACTGAGGGCAATCGGGCAGGTTAAAAACAGACACAGAGTTAGAGGGATGACTCAGTGCCTAAAACATGCGATTCTCTTCTGTAGGACCTGAGTTCAGATTCCAGTACCAACTTGGGCAGCTCACAACTGCCTGTAATTTCAGTTCCAGGGAATCTGACATTCTCTTCTAGCCTTTGTGGGTACCTACACACACACACACACACACACACACACACACACACACACACACACACACACACACAGAGAGAGAGAGAGACAGAGAGACAGAGAGACAGAGAGAGAAAGAATCTTAAAAAAAATCAATTTTTCTTTAGAAAAGTCTGTCTTGATGAAATGATCGTCCCTGTATCTTAGAAACAATTCTGAGAACACTTATATCGTAAGGTAAGGCCTCACTCGTCCTGTGTACACTTATGCTAATCTTCCATAAATTCAATGAAGTTGAAGGGAAGCTCATTTTTGAGAGAAAACACAGGAACCCATATCTTGTCAGATGTGCATGTGTACGTAAAAGGGGGTTAAAGGTTAACAAGCTACCGTTCATGGCAGCTTGGGAAAGCCTTACCTGAGCAATTGATTCTTTCTCCAAATGAGCTCGAGACCCACAAGCGATGGCCATTTGATCCTGAGGAAAAAGCAACACCATCATTATTTTTAATATTTAAGTATCACACATCAATACATCCATTTTCAATGCGAATGTCTCACCTTTAGAAACACTTTGAAAATAATAATATTTACAAATATGTTACTATAGTATTTGTAAAGTCTATTGAGGGGTTCAGAATACGCATAGCTTGCAAACAGCTAGTCATGCTTATTAAGAGGACTCTGCTGGGTACAGTGGTGTACACCTTTAATCCCAGCACTTGGGAGGCAGAGGCAGGTGGATCTCTGTGGGTTCAAGGCCAGCCTGCCCTACATAGTGAGAACCTGTTTCTAAACAAATACAAAGTTCAACTTTAGGTAAATTCTGACTTCACTTCTGAGCCCTGTGCTTCTGACTATCACGTGCAGTGAGTTCTTATACTCACAGGCCATGGCTGGAGATCACTCAGCCCCTTTTCTAGTTTCTCAACATCTGGAAACTTTGTGGCTCCATCAGCATCAGCCATGAGGATCTTCTCTCCTCGAGAACTGAATACACCCTGTATTCACAAATTCCAGGAGAAAGAGAGTTGCTTAGAACTAAGTTCAAACTCGATGGCATTTCAGTTCATTCTGTTCTAGGACACCCAAGAGTGAAGTATTAGAAATAATACGGCAGAAGGAGGCCAAAGTTCATAGCTAGGCAGATAGGAAGTCCCCACATATATCTACTGTCCATTTCATTGTTGCAGAAAGTTTCAGACTCCTCCTCCTAATGCCCTGGAAAGTGTCAAGTCTGAATACAGTCAACTAGGAGGAAGAAAGGAAGTCCTCAGCACTAACATAGAAAGCAGGACACACATCACACCATCTATGTGCCCCATGTTAGTGAGTCACAGTGCTAATGTGACTCAAGGCAACTTGAGCAATACAGGAAAGAACCTGTCCCCAAACAGAAATAACATATGCTCTGGGTGTGGCTCTGCATCTGTAATCCCCACTCAGGAGGTGGAAGCAGGAGGATTTCCAGTCTGAGGACTCATATTCTTGAGAAGTGCACAGTGAAACATGAGTTTTCTTTATAATGGTGCCTTAAGTGTTTTAAATGAGCTGCTGAACAGGGCAAAGGTGGTGTCACTAACCTCAGATCCAACACTGTCCGTTACCGTCGTCCTTTGGGGCAAGTGACACTTGGTAAAATCAGTTTGGTCCTTAGTACAAACCATAACTACACGTGCATATATTTACAAGGACACTAATTTCTGTGTGTGCCGGAGCGATACAGCGGCTTTGTCAGCACTCAACACTGACTGCAGAAATGACTCATCCACATCTGTACAGACTCTCATCCACATCTGCAGACTCTCATCCACATCTGCACAGACTCTCATCCACATCTGCACAGACTCTCATCCACATCTGTACAGACTCTCATCCACATCTGTACAGACTCTCATCCACATCTACACAGACTCTCATCCACATCTGCACAGACTCTCATCCACATCTGCAGACTCTCATCCACATCTGTACAGACTCTCATCCACATCTGTACAGACTCTCATCCACATCTGCAGACTCTCATCCACATCTGCAGACTCTCATCCACGTCTGCACAGACTCTCATCCACATCTGTACAGACTGTCATCCACGTCTGCACAGACTCTCATCCACGTCTGCACAGACTCTCATCCACGTCTGCACAGACTCTCATCCACGTCTGCACAGACTCTCATCCACATCTGCAGACTCTCATTCACGTCTGCACAGACTCTCATCCACATCTACACAGACTCTCATCCACATCTGTACAGACTCTCATCCACATCTGCACAGACTCTCATCCACGTCTGCACAGACTCTCATCCACATCTGCACAGACTCTCATCATCAACCCTTTGCTAGGGCATCCTCAGGATGCCTCCATCTCCCTCAGACCCAGCTCGACTGCCTGTGGCATCTGCGCAGCATCCTCCTCTTC
>CABHPR010108237.1:17379-42172 GCA_902168415.1 Peromyscus melanophrys | reverse complement strand
TCTCTCTCTCTCTCTCTCTCTCTCTCTCTCTGTGTGTGTGTGTCCGTGTCCACTGAAACAAGATTTTGCTATGCAAACCAGGTAGTCTTGAAACAATCCTCCTGCCTCAACCTTATCAATTGTGCAATTGGAGGTGTGTACTATCATGACTGACTTAAACATCTTTAAACTTTTAGACCTAAACATCTTTCTCATCTTTAAAAAATGAGCTCACATTTTATGGATTTTCCCCGAACATTCCATAAATATCTTCCATAAATAGTATTATACTGATGTATCTATCATATACATTTATGGAATTACCTGAAGCTAAGCCTCTCTTCTGGATATTGGGTACATTCTACCTTACCCCTTCCACAACAATAAACAAGGAGGTAGTTAAATCCTGTCAGACACCCTTAGTTAATTTCCTAGGATACATTTTTAGACATGAAATTAGTGGTTTATAAAATAAAATTTTTCTCATAATTATGCCCCGACCTGCATTGCCATCTGTTTTGTGGTGTGCTTGCTTTTATAGGAATCTGTTAACATGTTGATTAGAGAGAACAATGGCCCTCTGTTACTGGATTTTCTTTGCGGTTGGGCTTTTATTCATGTTAGTGACCATTCATGTTTCTTCTAAGAATTGTCGATTTTTCTGTAAGGACAAGCATCTTTGTTCTTAGAGATTCTTCAGAACTCATCATTCATCCTTTGGCAATACTGAAAACAGCTTCTCTTGTTTGTCTTTTACTGTTACATCACATTTATGGTGTTTGAGATGAGCCCTGGCTGCACTGGAACTCGCTTTGTTCTGTAGACTAGGCTGGCTTTGAACTCAGAGATCTGCCTGCCTCTGTCTCCCAGAGTGTTGGGAGTAAAGGCATGTGCTATCATGCCAGGCTAACTATTTACTTTTTAATGAATACATATCTACCAGATTTTTTCCATGCTTTTATTACTTCAAAATAAATATTTCTTTATCTTTTATTTTAAAATTTTATATATTTTACCTTTTAGTTTTATCCTAATAAAATGTATCTGACATTTTAATAAACAATATTTAAATTAAAGCCTTAGCTAATATATATATTTTTAAGTAAATGGGTAATAAAAGGATCTAAGTTCATATTATTTTCCCAAATGATTGGCTGCTGGTTTGCTAGCATTTGAATAGCTATCCTTCTCATGTGCTGAGAATTCAAATTCTATTTAAATCAGATAGTTTTATAGGTGCATAACCATGCATATCTATACACATATGTGCATGCACACACACAAAACATGGTCCTTCTTTGGAGTTTATGTCATACCCAATTCCTCGCCTATATCACTGTTCTAAGTCTGATATTTTTATCACAAGTTTCTCAGGTGGTAAGTTTTACATCTCTGTACCCTTTACCTGTAAAGTTTTCAATTTTATTTTTACTTTCTTACATATTTATTCCCTTAGACATTTTTATACATTTTGCCAAAATTAACAATAAAGTGCTATTGTTATTTTCTATAATTAAGTGCTATAGATTAATTTGAAAGTACTATTTATCTTTCAGTTAAAATATCCTCCTTTCTTGTTAAAATTGTTATTAGTTTCACAGAGAGGTATAAGAGTGGTGTATTTTCTGATGACAATTGTGCTAGGCACCAATCTATGAGTATAGCAGAGTATCGCTAGGTATCATTACACTGACATCTTTTTTTTTTTTTTTTGGTTGTGTTTAGTTCTATCCTAGGTCTCTGGGTCATCCAGCCTGTGGGTCCTGGTGCTCCAGGTAGTGTCAGGGTGTGCTTACTCTCCTAGTATGGGTTTTAGGCATGACTAGTCATTGGTTGGCCATTCCCTCAATGATGCAGATCCACAGCCAAACATTAGGCGGAGTTTGAGGAATCCTGCTGAAGAGGGGGAGGAAGGATTGTAGGTGCCAGAGGGGTCAAGGACACCCTATGAAAACTCACAGAAACAACTGACCTGGGCTCATAGGGGCTCACAGAGACAGAACCCCAAACCAGAGAACCTGCATGGGACTCACCTAGGCATTTTGCATATATGTTGCAGTTGTGTAGCTTGGTCCTCTTTGGGGACTCCTAACAGTGGGAGCAGGGACTGTTTTTGACTCTTTTACTGGCTTTTGGGATCCTACTCCTTACACTGGGTCTGGCTCAGGCTCAAGACACGGGGAGGTACTTAGTTTTACTGCAACTTGATAGGCCATGTTTTGTTGATATCTATGGGAGACCTGAACAGAAAGGAAGGGGGAGGGAATTGGGCGTGGGTGGGAACAGAGTGATGTGGAGGAGAAGGACTGGGCTGAGAGGAGGAAGGGGAAACTGTGGCCAGGATGTAAAGTAAACAAACAAAAACAAAAAAATAATAATTTTTAAAAAGAATGGTGTATTTTGAATCCTAGAACTGCATGCTGTTTGGAAAGGCAGTTTACTTTCTATGTTATATTTCTAACTGGATATTAATTTAAGTTTAATTGCTAATAAATTCTCTGTAGGTATTTTGTAGTTGGTCATCATACCCAATTACCACTTGAACATAATTATCTTACATCTAATTCCTTTAGCTCTTCCAGATGAATCCTCAAGTTGTTATAAAGCCATTCATATTCTATTTTTATGTGTCAAACTGCTACTCTGACCCAAATAAAAGCGAAAACCTTCTGTGTACTATATTATATTACATCATAGTGCTTATAATTATGCTGGCTTTAATAGACATGATTCCTACTTTACAATGTGTCTAGCTGTTGGGACAGATGCTATACTTCTTTATTGCTATTTCAGTGTGCCTTTTAACATTTAACATAAAAGCTATGAGTGAGTGCTAAGTTTTAAGTTTTGGTCAAATGCCACCCTGGCATCTGTTATTATAACTCCATCCTCTCTCTTTATTTAATTAAAAGAATTAATGTTTGTTTCCTTTTGTGTGTGTGTGTGTGTATGTGTGTGTGGTGTGTGTATATGTGGGGTGTGTGTGTGTGTATTATATGACCTTGTAATACATGAGCTCACATGTGAAAGTAAAGTGAGAACATTGGATGCCTTCCTGTATTACTCTCTACTGTAATTTTTAGACAAGAAAGTTATGTTACTGAACCCAAAGCTCTCAGTTTCGCCTACGAAGGGTGGCCAGCGATTTCCATGCTGCCTGTCTCTACCCACCCACATTGGGGTTATAAGCACAGGTGCTGAAGCTTGGCTTTTATGTGGTTTTGGGAATTTGAACGTAGTCCTCATACATGCACAGTCCCACTATGCCATCTCCGTAGATTTCTGCTCTCTCTTTTAACTTATCAATATATAACTTGTGAGAGAAAATTCTCTTGTGTTGAACTATGTGTGTATTTATAGAATCAACCTTGTTTGGTATAAGTAGGAATCTTTTTTTGTAGTTTAATTTTTTAATTAAGAATTTTTTTATTCATTTTACATGCCAACCACAGATCCCCCTCTCTTCCCTCCTCCCTCCCTTCCACCTCCCCTGCCCCACCTCACCCCCCATTCCATCCTCAGACAAGATAAGACCTCCTATGGGGAGTCAGCAGAGCCTGGTACATTCAGTTAAGGCAGGTCCTAGCCCCTTCTCCTGTATCAAGGCTATGCAAGGTGTTCCCCCTGCCCCCATAGGTAATGGGCTCCAAAAAGCCAGCTCATGCATTAGGAATGGATCCTGATCCTACTGCCAAGGGGCTCCTTAAGCAGATCAAACTATACAACTGTCTCACTTATGCAGAGTCATCAAAGAGCCTACATCCAGTAACTGATGGAAGCAGATGCAGAGACCCACAGCCAAGCACCAGGCCAAGCTCCAAGAGTTCAGTTGAAGAGAGAGAAGAGGCATTCTATGAACAAGGGGCATCAACATCATGACAGGGAAACCTACAAACACAATGGAACCAAGCTCATAGGAACTCATGAACTTTAGACCAACAGCTATGTAGTTTAAAATTTTATTCACTCATATATTTTTTTAAATTATGTGTGTATTGAGATTTGTGTATGTGAGTCCAGATGCATCCAGAGGCTAGAGATAGTTCTGAGTCACCGGACATGTGTCCTGTGAACTGATCTTGGGTCCTGTAAGCAGGAATGTTTTGAAAATGCCATAATCAGTTTACCAATGCTGTGTTTAACATGGAATATCTTTAAAGGATTAGTTGAAAGATTCAGTATTTATTATGAATTGTAAACCTGAGTTTCTTTTCATAAAGTAGAACTTTTAAAATAATAAATTTTTCATTAAAATCTCAGAAACATTTTCTTTTTTCATTTTGAGGACTTGTTGTTTAAAATATGCTTTTAAAAAATAGATATTAAATTTACATCAAAATTAGAAATACATGTCTTGGTAGAAATGGGTGACTAGCTCCAAATTCTCAGGACTCTCCTTCCATGAGTTTCTATTTCTGACTTGCCCTCCCTTACCTATTCCTGCAGAACTGCTCAGCCAAAGGTCACACATTCTAGTTGTATATGTTTCCCTTGAAACACAAAGTGGGAAATGGAAGAGGTGAGACACCAAGTACCCCCTCCCCCATCCAGTTGTCCCCATCTCCCAAAAGAAACACCTGGGGTCTCTCTGCCCACAGAGCACTCCTACTGATTGCATCCTAAGCACCAAGGAGTGACTTTGCACTTCTGTCTTTGAAAGAGCGAGCAGGCTCCATGCCATTTTAGCTGTTAAGTGACTCAAGGGGCAATCCATGAAATCCAGAAACACTTGTAAGATGTATAGCAGAAACCTTTCTCAACTGCTAGACTCCATTCTCACAGCCTGACTCTCAATACGGGGAGTTGTTTGGGCTTTACATCTAAGGAGTGTGTGCTTTGAAATACTATGTAGTGTTTTGAGCAGCATCTAAATGAAAGGTTAGCAAGATTTCTCAAACACATGTTAAAATTATTGTGTACCGTGGAGAAAGATGAAGAGAGTATAAGGAGCTATATAGTTCATATTTTAGTGGTTGGTGTAGTAAATTACTGCTTAATAAACAAAGGGCAAATGGAATCTGGAGGAACTAAATCTTCCGAGCTTATTTCAATGTTACCCTCAGCAGACCTTCACAGCCCTCTGTCATTCCCCAAGTTTCCAACAAACATGGGGGGCGAGTCATGTTGAAAACAACCTGGCAAAATGCTTGGTGTAAGACACCTTCACTCCATCTCATGGTGCTTCCAAACATCTTACTTGATAGTTGTCACTATCTCCCTAATGGGATGAGGAACCTGAATCTCAGACCCTGAGAACACAGAGCTATCAAGTGACAATTAATAAAGCATGCTCTTTAACTGTCCCATTCCTTCAGGTTTGAATCAACTCGTTTATGAAAAGAACAGCTAAGTTTTGTTAGTTGTTTATCATGTGTCAGAAATTATGCTGTCTTCCCTCCATAATCTTATCCTTGCACAAAACCTTATAAAAAATAAATATCATGTCCTCACTCTAGTTTATACAGAAGGAAATAGACCCTCAGAGAATTGACTTATCCAAGGCCACAGCAGATGGTTCATGTCTGCAAACTCTATCTTCTTTATCATAATGCCTTCAGACACATCTACCAAGAAATATAGCTGAATTGGGGGCAAGATTAGAACAACATAAATAAAAGCACTTAGAAAGGGGGCTATAATATCCATAGGCATGATTGACATTTATCCTTAATGCTATCGATTCTAAGTCTCTACCGAGGAAAGGATACAATAGAATATAAGTGAAATTGCCTTTAGGAAGTTACCTGTGTCACAGTTATGTTTCTGTCATTGTGGTAAACACCATGACCAGAAGCAACTTGGGGAGGGATGGCTTTATCTTATAAATAGAACTAGATTCCTACAATCTTGGTAGTCTACAGTTATAGTCAGTCATGACAGGCAGTCAGGGTAGGAACTGAAGCGGGAACCATGAGGAGTGTGTGGCTTACTAGTTTGTTCTCCACAGCTTTCTTACACAACCCAGGACTACCTGCCCCACCGTGGCACCACCCACAGTGAGCTGGGCCCTCCCACCAGGATCATTAGTCAAGAACATGCTTCACAAACTTGTTTACAGGCCACTCTGATGGAGGCATTTTCTCAATTAAAGCTCCACGTTCCCAGATGGCCCTCTCTTGTGTGAAGTGGACAAAAACCTAGCCCGCACACTGTGGGACAACCATACCCATCTAAGGCAGAGGCAAATCTCACTTTACCAAGCAAGGCCAGTCATGTGTGGCCGCAAAAGGCTGCAGGATCGTATTGCTCCGTTCAACATAGTAATTTAGAACGAGGAAGTGAATGTAAGAAAAACAAAGGGTGCACAGCCATCTGGGCTAATGTGCTTCTATTCTGAACTCCCCAGAGGACAGGAGAATAGGAAGACGAAACATGTGGGGCAAAGGGAAATGTTAGGAAAGTGTAGAAATGGCCAAACAAGCAATATCCTGCAGTGACCAGTCAAGCTCTTCTTAAAGGAGACCTAGTCACATGAAATGCCCAGTTGTTGAAAATTACCAACTCTTGAGCAACTGTGGGCTCTGTCTAGTTATTTCTTCCCACTCATTTGTTCAGGACTCATGCAAATGAGGTTTCTGGCTTGGTGATGTTTTTGAATTCCGAAGTATTTCCTCCCAGATGGCCCTGTCTTGTGTCAAGTGGACAAAACCTAGCCAGCACACTGTGGAGCAGCTCCAGCCTTCCAAGCTGGAGGCAAATCTTACTTTACCAAGCAAGGCCAGTCATGTGTGGCCACAAAGACTTCAGGATCTTCTTTCTATGTCCAACGTGGTAATTTAGCCTAAATCAATGTCTTTTTCTATCAGACTCATTCCTTTAAAAGAGCATCCTTGTGGTGGTATTGTGTTCCAAAATATTGTGTACGCTAATAAACTTATCTGGGGTCAGGGAACAGGGCAGCCACAATATGAAACATAGAGGTTAGGCAGTGGTAGCATACGCCTTTAATCCTAGCATTCCAGAGACAGAAATCCCTCTGGATCTCTGTGAGTTCAAGGCCACATTGGAAACGGCCAGGCACGGTGATACACACCTTTAATCCCAGAAAGCCACACCTTTAATCCCAGGGAGTGGTGGTAGAAAGCAGAAAGGTATATAAGGCGTGAGGACCAGAAACTAGAGGCATTTGCCCTGGAGAGGCATTTGGCCTGGAGAAGCATTTGGCCTGGTTAAGCTTTCAGGCTTCTAGCAGCAGTTCAGCTGAGACCCATTCTGGATGAGGGCTCGGGGCATCCAGTCTGAGGAAACAAGACCAGCTGAGGATCCAGCGAGGTGAGATAGCTGTGGCTTATTCTGTCTCTCTGACCTTCCAGTGTTCACCCCAATACCTGGCTCAGGTTTGATTTTATTAATAAGACTCTCTAAGACTCCTGCTACACATCCTTATGAAGCATCCTGGCCTTGTCTCCATACAGTAGGTGGAGTGAGTACTTGATTACAATGTGACTGCGATAATCTAATTTTCATTGTTATACTAGATGGAGGAGTCATCCTTCATGGGAAAACACAGCTTGTCCAGCATTTAAAACTTGACTTTCTATATAATCAGGTGCAAAATCTAGGTTATTTCTTCACTTCTCAGGCTAGGCCTGGCCTGTACACCTGAGCAAGAGTTCTCTAAACCCATACAGGCAGAATTACTCTTTAATTTCTAAGCAGGATGTAATGCTCATAGTTGACTTTGTCTTTGCACCTCAAGCAACTCATTGTTTTCAGGGAGCATGGGGTGCCCACTAAGCCAAGGGACAACCATTTATCCAGCACAATGGCTCTCTGATCATGGCATTCTGTATGAGTGGAGAAATCAAGGTTGAGATTATTCAGTGGCCTTTACACAGTCTGACTGTTCCCTTAGGATCCAGATTTTCTGTGAGGCAGTGGTCAGGTCCATGTCCCTTCCAGTGCTCAGTCCTTTATCTACTCACTAACCCACAGGAAACTGCTGGCCCTTATCATGATGATAGCTCCCTTCCCTTCATCCAGTTCTCTTTTCCTAACTCTGCACTTGAAGAAAACAGGTTTATTTCCTTCGTACTTTTCATCAGGTAAAACAAATCCTCTCTTAAAGGAGGAAGGCGACATTAGAGAAGAGGAGAAAATGGGGAAGGGAAGAAAGGAAGATTAGGAAGACAAGGAGACGTGTCTACATACAATAATTTACCATCCAGAGTTTTCATCTATTTGAAAGTTTCCTAATAAACATAAGCTCATGAGCTGACCTCTAGATATTTATTTTACATACAGCTTTGCCAAATGACAGAGAGAGAGAAAGAACAGAGTATTGAAATAAATGAACTTCAGTGACAGAAAGTCTTTGCTCTGACACTCTTTGTTCAGCATACCTCTAGGCTCTCTCAGAGTAAACAGATACCACAGAGATTTTTGCCATAGAGATTTTTGCTAAATATCTCCTAAAATATAGACTATTTTAGAGCTGAACTGTGTACATCTGTGATTTCTACCTTTATCCATAAGACGGTTTATGTGATTCCAGCTATGTAATAACTATTCAAAATACCACATACTCTTACTTTACATATATTTGCAATGTAAATGACCCCCATCTCAGCCCTTACACTTGCAGGCATTTGTTCCCATGATGTCAGATGGCAAATTTTAATTCTTGGCCATGTTGGCCTCTTGAGCTCCAGGGACTTTACATGCCAGTCCTGCCATCTTGGAGTGTCTGAAAGGTTGTGAAAACACAACAGGACTAAAGATGGCTGCCAGCCTGTCTGAATCGGTCACATATTCCAAGAGTGCTGACTTATCAAATATTCCCTAGAAGGATTCTGTCTATAGGTATATGTCTATTAACAGGGTGCCCTGAGATGACAACATCAGTTTACACTACCCAGCACAGGCAATGCTGTCCTTCTGGTGGCTCTTATATGGAGAGAACAAGACATTTTATTTAATTACAGAATAAGCTAAAATAGCAATGAGGAAATATAGAAAATAAACCCTGGAACCACAGATTGCTAAACATAGCCAGTGCTGCTATGTCTGCAGATGAAGTAAGCTACAAGGAGGGGAGTATAAACCAGCAAGGGCAGGAACATGTTAGGCAAAATGAGAGTCAACAGAAGAAAAGTGCCCAGTCGTACCTGCGCTTAGCTTTTCCAGTTGAAAAGACCTAGAAGAGTGTGACATAAAACAAAACAAGAAGTATGTCTCCTTAATACGGGATAATGTTATTGTGTACCACTGAGAAAAATGAAGAGAGTATAAGGAGCTATATAGTTCATATTTTAATGGCTGGTGTAGTAAATTACTGTTCAATAAACAAAAGGCAAACAGAATCTGGAGGAACTAAATCTTCCGAGCTTATTTCAACATTACCCTTAGCAAACCCTCACAGCCCAGAAAGAACACATGTGGTCACAGAGAAAGCACACACATCACAGTACTACTAAGTCTGTGTTCCAGATTGACTGTGGGCCACTTTTCCGTTTGTCTTCTTGCAAATCTTTATTGAGCATCTACTATGTACTAAGTGACAATCTAGCCTCTAATGATACAATAGAAAATAAAACAGACCAAATTCTTTTTCTTGTATAGTTCATAGTCTAAATGGAAGGGTAGATTAATAAATAGTGAACAAAATTCCTTGGCAGATTATATTTAAAACAACCAAATAAAATAGAGAATAATATAGCAGGCATTTCTGTGGGGGCAGGGGCGAGAATTAGGAATGGAGACTACAGCTCTTGAATAATTAGAAAATGCTACGTTGGGACCTGTAGAGTTGGTTCAATCCATAAGAACTATTGCTGTACAATCAGGAGGGCCTGAATTCAAATTCTCTGCATATACATCATATACGTAAGAAGAGCTGGGTGTGCTCACATATGCCTGTAACCCCAGTACTCTAGGGGGCAGAGACAAAAGGGTTACTTGGGTTTGCTCCTTAGCAGCCTAGCACCAGTTCAGTAAGAGATCCTGTCTCAAGAGAGGGAAGCATAGACTGATGGAGCAGGGTACCTAAAGTCTATCTCTAGCCTCTGCTTACATGTACATATACACAGTGCATGCGTACACATGCATGCATAATGCACCTTGAGGCATTTGGGAATGAAGCCGAGAAGGAAGTGGGACATACAGAAACCCAAGAGAAATCCTATCATTTTTCTCAATTTGATATAAATGTGTTTGATATAAATATATACTCTAAGGCTGTGTCATTCAAGGCACAGCCTACAGATGATAGAGATGTGTAAGAAAGGAGTCAAAGTCAACAGTGTGGGGAAAAGTAAGTTTGAAAAAGTAAGGTTTTGGAAGACAGGCTTCAGAGTGTTAAAATTTGCCTCTATGATATCACCACCCCCGGCACCTGCTCAGGCTCTTTGGGAATGAAAAGCTCTAGAGAGAGAGAGTTCACAGTGTCATAATTTCTCTGCTAAGACAGTTGTTACATGGAGGTAACAACAGATGTCAGGGGAATGAAAATAGACCATGGTTCACAACACTCACACAACAGGCAAAGCATCATGGACACAGAACAACCGTCCAACCTGAGGACCAGTAAGCAAGATGGGCATACATATGTCTCAGCCAGTCCTTCTCAACCTTCCTAATGCTGCGACCCTTTAATACAGTTCCTCGTGTTGTGGTGAGCCCCCCCTCCCCGCCAACCATAAGATTATTTCATTGCTACTCCATCACTGTAAGTTTGCTACTGTTACGAATTGTAATGTCAATATCTGATATGTGAGCCCAGAGAGGGTCATGACCCACAGTTTGAGAACAGTGGAAGCCATGGGATGTAAGAAAAATCAATGAACTATGTGGGTGAACAAAGAGGAGGAGATGTAAGCCAGATTCTTCCTTTTGTAAGGTAAGTACAACCTTGACTGATAACAACAGGTGGGTAGGAGAACGGCAGGGGCTAGAAATACCCATACTGAAACCAAATCATGGCTCTGTACTCTGTGACAATGAGTGTGTTGATAGATATCGGCCATTTCACATGTTAAACACTTCTATGACTGATAAAGCATACCAAATTCCTCGCATGGCCCATACTTTATTTTATGTTATTTGATTGGTTACTATATGTAATATAGTCATTGAAAAACAGTTTGACTATGTGTGCCCAATGACATTTTTATTAAATAAAAAGAAAACTGCCAGGCAGTGGTAGCACACACCTTTAATCCCAGCACTTGGGAGGCAGAGGCAGGCAGATCTCTGAGTTCAAAGCCAGCTTGGTTGACAGAGCAAGTTCAAGGACAGCAAGGGGTATACAGAGAAGCCCTGTCTCAACCCTCCCAAATAATAATAATAATAATAATAATAATAATAATAATAATAATAATCTAATATAATTATTTATTTGCATGCACCAATGTGTTATTTCCTCTAATATGGTCCCATGGATATACTTCGCCTATAGGAATATTATAATCTTCTATACAAAAAAACATTTCATTTAATATATAATCTTTGTTTATGGAAATGAATAGAAAACATGCAAAGATTTATTTTGGAGACATTTTATGCTATTGATTTCAAAGCATGTGGACCCAGAGTGGCCTCTTGGACAAGAGCTGGAGATAAGACAATGAATGGGCTGGTGGTTCTGCACATAATAGCCTAGTAAGAAAGTCACCTAGAGCTAAGGGCTTAGGAGCACATTCCCAAACAATGAACACTTTGATAAAATATCCTTCACAGACCTTTGGGTAAGTAAGGTTAGAGGAAATTAGATATTCTGTGAAAATGCTAGAAACTTTGAGAAGTTACTACTCACAGTATTCAGGAGGTATTTCTGTTTGTTGTATTTATTGACTAATAACAAAGGATCAGTTATGTTCTTTAAAGGTTATATATATCCCCCAATTTCTAATTTTTTAACCAAAGCCTGTGGGGGATAATTTACATACAAATAAAGAAAAATGTCATCCTTTAAAAATACCAGTTACTTGAAAGAGTCTAATGACTCATTGCAACTTTAAGACTCTAGTAGACTCAAGGTGAAAGGGATGGCACTGTGGAAAGGGTTTCTGAAGCACAGAGCAGCCTTGTTTAATAAATAATGCTTCTTACATAGAGGGTTTAGTGTATGACACCGGGGTCATGCTCACAAATACTCTCAAGAAACATAAAAGTTTAACAAATCCATGAAAACCCTCCCCAGGTATGGTTCAGGAGTGATTCTGTGTTTTTAAATATAGTAATTCCATAAAGGCTCAAGGGAAGAGATTGGAAACCTAGTCCTACAGTAAATCGATTTTTGTGTACTTATTCCTTAAAATAGGCAACTCGGGTCTTAGACGATGAAATTAAAAAAAAAAAACAGTAAGAAAAGAATACTTGACTGAAGAATATAAACATCCATGTGGATAAGGCAAGGTCAGCTCATTCATTAATTCAATAGAAGCATACTGAGCGCTTCCTCTGGGTTAATCTTTTGATTATGTCACAACTGACATCTAATTCTTGTTCTGAGTATATCTTTAGTGGAGAGCAGACACGTGAGCAGCTCGTTGTAATGAAGTGAGAACTGTGCTAAAGGTCATACAGGATGCTGAAGATGCTCAGAGGAGGAGCCGGAGTACAGAAACCATCAAGTCTGAGGAACGAAGTGGGTGGGACAGCACACGGAGGGGCTGCCAAGGAAAACAAGAGGCTAGACATGTTCAGGGGATCCTGGCAGACAAAGGCAGCTGTGCAAAGTACGTAAAAGCAAGCAGGTGACAAGGAACAGTGTACCCATTGTTCTTGGAGTCTCATGGGAAATGGCAAGCAGAAAGGATACCAGTGAGAGACAAGTGGGTACCCTGAAGGTCAAATGGCCTTGCTAAAGGGTTTGAATCTTTAAGGCTCTGGGAAGCTCCTGAAGGAAGAATAAGAGAGTATGGTGTGTGTGTGTGTGTGTGTGTGTGTGTGTGTGTTAGGGTACATGATCAAAGTAGGAAACAAACGTGAAAATGTCATAAGAAAACATCATTTTAAAGCTTACTTTTTTTTTGTTTGTTTGGTTTTTTCGGAGACAGGGTTTCTCTGTGTAGCTTTGCGCCTTTCCTGGAGCTCACTTGGTAGCCCAGGCTGGCCTCGAACTCACAGAGATCCGCCTGGCTCTGCCTCCCGAGTGCGCCACCACCGCCCGGCTAAAGCTTACTTTTAAAAATGACAAAAATATTTTAAGACAACGATTTTGACAGGGTAAGATAGTGTTGTGGCACTCAGTTAAAAATGTAACGTCCATTTCAACAGTTCATACATTTCCTGTTTTCTTCTCCTTCTGACCCCACAGAAGAATTTCCCTTCTGGCACCTGGAGTTAACAAACTTGTACTGATTTGAAAAAAAATGAAACATAATTCAGCTTTGTGGATGGACCAATCTGAGGGATATTATTGGAGCGCCACCCCTGTCATGATGTCTATGGGCACCTGTGGTTTATATGACTGTGTTCCCGTAAAGCAATCCCATGGAGCTGGCCTGGACCAGGTTGCCCAGGCTGACACTGAGATTTAGCTCATGAAATGCTCTATAGATTAACCTACTCTCACTAATATACCAATCCATGAAGGAGGATCAATGTAGATTAACAAGCCATCAGCTCTGATTTACAATTTAAGATACATTCAATTCAGATGGTTATGTTTCTTCTCAGGACTGCAGACCTGTTTGAAGTACGAAAACATCTATTCCAGAGTTTGGAAGCAACATTTAATACAGCTTTTGTTTATTTATTTCTTCAGTTCAAGAAGTAAATAGTTCATCTACAACATGTATCAATATTATAATATCTTAAAATAATAAACATGTTAACGCTTAAAAGTGACATTTGTGCATGCTTGTCCATTTTATTCTCTGTACCTTCTGGCTGCTGCTTGCTCGTTGCCTGCCTCTTATCTCAATTTTTTCCTTTATCTCCTGCTTAAGAATAATGGGGGAATACTAAGCAAGTCAGAAGCTAGCTTGCTTAGGCATATATCTAAAGGTGCTCCTTATACATGAGTAAATCCACTGAGTGGTCATTGGTTGGGAGTGGTTTTTATCCTTTTCCAGCAAAGATTTCATATGACTCTCAGAATGTAAATTGTTAATTTGCATGCTTATAAAATCATCACCAGTTATCTAAAGTTTTACATGGAGTGGGTCTCAGAGGAAGAGCATTCCCTGTCCATCCAATACACAGACACAGAGTTTTCAAAACAAGAGCAGGGAAGGAAATGCCACCTGAAGTGACAAGGTAAAATTTGCCTGTAAAATCAGAGTGCTGTAGCCAATGCTCTGAGATGTGCCCAGCATGCCCCCTTGGGAAACATGCCTAACCCTTTCAAATTCCATGAAAATTAGAAGACAAATGAAGCTGTGGTGGATAGGAACTCATTTCCAAATAAGCCACAGGGTTAGCGATCATTAGACTAATAGCTAGTTTAAAAACAGAAACCAAAGCTGTGTTTCCTTTGCATCGTTCACAATTACTTAAACATACACACTTCAGAACAAAATTTTCTAGTTAGATTTGAATAATTTCTCAAAGGCAGTTTTTTAATTTTAGGAAAACAGCATTATTTTAAAAACCAGGACCACAGCATGAAATTGATACTGGTGGCCCCAAGAAAACATCTTATTTTCCTTTTTCTGAGTCCTACAGAGAGGAAGAAAACCCATTTCTCACCTTCATACATGGTAACTACATCTCAACAGAGTGAAATTCCTAGGGTGGCAGGGTATGCCATTGTGTGATATTTTACACATGACTTAGCCACTTTGCACAATCAAAGATGTTGACGAACCCAGGGGTTTCTTATTTCTTTCTCAGCAGTGACTGGCTATTGATAAATATTCAAGTGCAGCTTTCTTCAGTTTCCAAATATGGAAAAAGGAGCCATTAGTTTGGTGATTCCAAACTGTGTTGCCACAGGGTTCCAAGTTAGCCCAAACCCTCTGAGTATGGCCAGGTCATGGAGGCAGGAGCTTGGGTGGAGTGACAACAGGTGTCACACACACTGTTTAGCAGATAGCCTTGGCAGGACTGAGGACAGAAAAGATGGGTTCCCGTGCAAAGCAGCAACCAACAAACCCAGAGTGGTTTCAGCCTCCAAGAAAATGGAGTGGGAAAAAGTTTCACAACGTTTCCGTTACCCAGGAGTGGAGTAGCAGGGCTCAGTGAAACAGAAACAGACAGCAAGCCCATAGCAGTTAAGAGAACTCTCAACTAAGAATGTGTTTTCCTGAAGTCACAGTAGCCCACGAAATGATAACAGCCATTCAGCTGAGACTAAAGAACATCATGTAGGTGGAAAGACCCTTCAGGCTATGGAGGAATAAGTGATGTTTACTGGATGGTCATTTTGTACCAGACATGGTTATAAGTACATTGCGGACATGACCTCATTCAATCCTCACATCGACCTTCTGAGGTAGTATTATAGGATGCTTGAGTGTACAGATGAGACAAAGAGGCATAGAAAAAATCTTGACCAAGTCAATGCACTATGAAAGAAAAGTACCAGAATACAAACCTAAGAAGCCTGACTCTATAACCCCAACTCTTGACCACACTATGGTTTACCACCCCTCAGAGAGGAAATCACAAAGCAATCCCGCCCCCAAGTCTTTGCTTCCAAAGGAAAAACCAATTGCATACATGAAAAAAATATTTAACATATTAAAGGACAGATGCCAAATGAATGCCAAGAAATCCATGGTGGTGAAAAGACATCCATCATTGGGTCAGAAGAAGCAGAGAATGTAAGAAGTAGAGTCAAGCCGGGCGGTGGTGGCGCACGCCTTTAATCCCAGCACTCGGGAGGCAGAGCCAGGCGGATCTCTGTGAGTTCGAGGCCAGCCTGGACTACCAAGTGAGTCCCAGGAAAGGCGCAAAGCTACACAGAGAAACCCTGTCTCGAAAAACCAAAAAAAAAAAAAAAAAAAAAAAAAAAAGAAGTAGAGTCAAGATGGGCATGAAGAGAAGGGCACCGGCATATGAAGAGAGAAAGCATGCATGCGCGTCATCTTCAGCAGAGCCTGAGTTTAAAGCTGAGCTCTGCCACACACCACAAATGAGAACCTGAGTGAATTATTTAGTTTTTGGTGCATTAGGTACCTGTAAGGATAGGAAACCTACAGTATTGACAAAGATTGAGCATAGTAACGAGCACCAGGGAAATCACGTTTTTATTATTTATCCATTTGGGGAGAGATAAGAAGGGAGATTCGGATGAGACAAACAGCATGTGAAAGTTATGAACTTGCAAACCTCAGAACTAGAGCTTCTGTCAGCTGAGTTCAAGCTGACCTGATCAATGAAGTGCTTGGCATGCATTTCCAGTAAGAGAAAAACACCCTTGGCTGGTCACAAGGGGTCACGAAGTTGTCCTGCAGTCTGTATTAAGGAGTTTGTTTAAATCCATGAGTGGAAGAAGAATGCTAGTGACTCCTGAACAACGGAAACCTGTTTGTATTTGTGGGGAGATGGCCCGGCCATAGCTCTGCTTGCCCATACAATCACAGAAAATATGGGATGTATGATTGACAGGGAAATAAGAATAAAGTTTCATTCACTAATCCAAGATACATGTCAGATGCCAAGTGACTGGTAGGTTGGATTCTAGCTATAAGGATGTAAATGAGGTTGAGATGGCAAGCTGCTCCCTGGAAACTCAGTCCTTTGAGGCAAATAGACAAGAAACTAAGCAGGCACCATCTTATCAGAGAGTCACCAGAAACAGCATCGCAGAGACTGAACACAGAATTGAGACTTGACACAGAACTGGTGAAGAAGGCCTTTGTGGAAAGGCAAACAAGCCTTTCTTTAGTCTTGAAGGAAGAGGCAATTGCCACTATAGAGATGAGGTTTGGGACACGTCCTGGTTGGAAGGAATGACATGCCAAAACCTGATAAGGAAGTAGGATGACATATTTAGAGGACTGCAGAGACACATCCCATGAACAGAGAAAAATCAATAGACAGTACACAAGGTTGTGGAATCATGGGCTAAAGATGCTGAATGATGTTCTAGAGACAAACACAGCTTTTGTGTAGAGGAGCACTGCAAAAGAGAGGGAAGAATGGGCTGGGAGGCAGGACTAGAGACCCAGGGATTATTTAGAGAGTCACCCCAGAGATCTCAGATGAGAAATGGAAGCCTAATAACAATCAATAAAGCTCCAGTGTCTCCTCAGCCTCCAGGAAAGGTGATGAAGGGATGGAGTAGAAGACTGGACAGATGTTCAGGATGGTTGCAGCTGTCCCTCCCTCCCGCTGTTTTGTCTCCTATCCTCTGTCACATTATCCATTTTCCCATTCTGGGGTACTTTCTCCGTCTCAGGATTGAGAAAAGGAAGCATAGTGCATGACGTAGTGAGTGGTCCTCATGGGAGCAAAGCACAAGGAAGAAAGCAACAGAGACCATAAACCAAACAATGCCACCAGGAAAATAAAACGTAAACTTTAGATTTTATATACAAATAAACACACACACACACACACACACACACACACACACACACACACACACAGAGTAGATGGATTAATAAACCACACTCCTCCTAACCAGAATGTTCTTTTCTAAGAAAACTGGGAAATGGAAATGTTAGAAGCTTGGATGGGAAGTGAACTCTTAACATTGGAAATGCAATGGCTACCCACCGACTCCTGAATTCTGTGAGGATCTTCAGCCTGGTAGCCTCATACCTCTGCTAAGCTTCTTCTCTGTCCTGTGTGGTGCCCCCAGATGGGCTCTTTTGACAATGATTTGTTCACCACATACATAGGGTTCTCTCTCTTGTTTTTCTTTCCCTGGTTAATTCTTATTGATCTTTCAAATCACAGCTGGAACAAGCCTTCCATAGAAAGACATTCTGGGTCTCCCCAAACAGGTCAGTCTGTTAGAATTGAACTCTGTGTATGGTTCTTTTATAACTTCAAGACCCATTTCATGGTGGAGAGAAGAAAAGAAAGAAAAAAAGGGAGGTAGGAAGGGCAGATGGGAGGAAAAGAGAGGGGGGAATGAATTTGATTAACGCTATTAATGCTTGCTTGTCTCCATTTGATTATAAATTCATATGACCACTTACTATGCGTACTTTTCACAAACCTTTTTATCCTCAGTGCCCGCAAATAAATGACTTCATGTTCCATCATGGGAAGACAATGTCAAGATATGGCAAAAGGCTACCATTCCAAAGAGGATGACAAAAGCCAACTTATTTTACTTGCTATTTTGCCTACCTTGAGAATTATGTTCACATTGTATTTCTCTGTGGGCTGAAAGGATTTTTTTTTTTCTTTTTCCTCCTAAAATCTTAGAGTACAAACAAAAGCACTATTTGGACACATACTTTTGTTAGAACCCAAGGCAAAAATGAATATATTCCTGAGTCCTCTGATTCATGCATTATTACAGTGCAACTCTAATGTTAGCTTTCAACTTAACAAAATACTAAATGCAAATTATAGGCATATTAACCATTTTATGCAAGGTCTTAACATGGTTTTTCCTTATGTCATTCATTGAAAATACGGGTTGTTACTTTGTATGAAATGAAAAAAAAAACCTATTCTTCAGAGCTCTGAACCATGTAGGCACCTCAAAAACAGTTATTTTAATGTCTGAAGCCAAATCTTTGCTTCCTTTGTGATTACAAGGTTGCTTATAACTGAAAGTACGGCCAAGAGAATTGCTACAGCTGTGTCCTGCAAGGTACCTCTCTCCTGGAGCTTCCAGCAAAAGACAATCAACCTACAGTGGTTAGTAATCCTCCCCCAAACTACACACATTTGGATACAAAACCTCAAACGAGTCTTGCAAATGAATTATTGTCACACGAAGAGTGTGGTGGCTAGAAAAAGAGATGAAGGCAATCAATAACCTTCACTGTGGAAATATCTAAAATTTTCCATATTCTATGTCACCAAGTTTTGTGAACAACATAAAGTTGATTGTACTAATATTAATGCATGGAAAATATCTATGGATATAATATATCTTAAGTTAATAGAGATTGTAGGGTTGGAATTATTTTTTTAAGAAAAAAAAAACCTTGGAACTTTTATCAAAGTTGGGAGAAAGGTCCAGCTTCCATTTACATACTTCAACATCACTAAGATAAATGGAGCAAGTCCATTGGAACTGAGCAATTGTATAAGCAGTAAATATTGTGCATGTTGGGTTCTCACATGGAGACTAGGTTACAAACAACAAATAGAAGATCAAATTATGTAGTAATGAATTAGAGAGAAATATTAGTATTTCTAATTGAATTCATGGTTTTCTATCTATCCATACACCATCTTTACATTCTTCTTTCCATCTGTCTATCCACCCATCCATCTTTTTGTGCATATGGCTACACATACAAGTATTGTAGAAATGAATCCATACAGATGTGTTAGGAGGAAGACATGGTTTCCATGCTGTCAGTGAAGGAGGACTAGAAGTCATGACACCTCTCCAGCAAGAATCATACCTATCTTAACCTTGGATTTTCTTACCATTTTCCAGTAAAAGGAACCTGAGCTCCTTGGGGAATGGTTGAATCTGGGTTATGGAAAGAATAACGTCTGTGATAAATTTCAAGAAACATAAGATGCCAGAAAATAAGAAAGGCTTCCAAATATAAAACAGACTATACTCTAACAATGATAACAACAACAAAACCAATCCAGACTTGTCAAAAAATAAACCAATTCGCAGAGTGCTGGTGCTGGGCAGTTTTCTGTTGCCATGACATGTACCTGAGAAAAAGAACTTCACTCTAGCTCTTGAGTTCAATGCACATGGGCCACCATGGTGGTCAAGGCCTGGTTGATCCTAGCAGTTGACTTCATGGCATCCAGTAAATGAGAGAGTCCATAAGATAACAGGATTTTCCTTTTAGTCCACAGGGACACCAGCTTACAGAACAGTGCCCCCAGATGCAAGGTAGGTTTTCTCCCTTAAGTAATTCTCTCTGAAACGCCCACACAGACATCCTTAGAGATGTGCTTCACTACTATTCTTGGCCTTCTCAACTGATCAATAGACAATTAAGATTAAGGAATACAGTTCCCAAGGCCAAAGAAGGAATAATGTAAGCGATACAGTAAGTATTATCAGCTTGTGTCTGAAAATAAAGTTTGAAATAAATATCTGTGAGTTCTTACTGGTTAACACAAATGACTTCATACATAAATTAAGTTAATATAAAATGGGCAAATTTTGTACGGAAAATTTCAAATATTTTATATATGTACTATGCCTTCAAGGAGGTGACACATGCCTGACTGGTACTTAATCAAAGTTGTTCTTAGTGACTTTACAGAAATAAGGTGAAAAATAAGTTTATTTGACCCATACTACCTTGACCTAAGATTGTTAACAGCAATAAGGCTCATGGAACTATTAACTTTTACCCTCAAACAAACAACCCCAGTTTTCAGAAAACCCTATTTGTTTGCATTCTGCAAATACCTGACCAGGACTCCTCTGAAATTTCAATATCATAAAATAAGGAGGCTGGGCTGCAGTGGCACAGGCACACTCATTTAATTCCAGCAGCCTGATCTCCAGGACAGCTAGGGCTGTTACACAGAGAAACCCTGTCTCTAAAACAAAAACAAACAAACAAACAAACAAAAAACAAAGAAAATCTGAGAAACTGCTACAGCCAAAAGGATTTTAAAGATGAGATAAATAATTGAGAAAAATAATGGTATCCTGGATAGGACCCTAGACTAGAAATTAATGTTAGGTAAAAGTGGCTGTATAGATAATTATGAATTTTAGTTAATATTGTGTTAATTCGTTAATTTAATTTGTAAATTAAATCAATAATAATTGGTATATGAATATTAAAAAATGTACTTCTATAAGGTGTTAGTTAACAAAATCTGCAGCAGATCAAGCTAGCAGAAATCCCAGAACGGATGGCAGAGGGGCTTATGAAGTCTCACCCCCAGCTGGGAAGCTACTGGCCATTGATGGCTGCTGGGGGAGGGAAGGGCAGGTTATTTTTAAGGGATTCAGGCCCTGAAATGCTACCAACGCTCCATGCTCCAGTAGATGGTCCTCCACCCTCCATGCAGACCACACTGAAGGGACTCAGTATGCATGCCTGTGTAGAAGAGAGCACATGTGGAAGTGGGAAGTAAAATTGCTGCAAAATGGTTTGTATGCATGTATAAAATTCAGCAAATTAAAAGTTTTTACAAGAAAAACTTATTTTAAAAGCTCCAAATATCTAGAATTATACATTAAACTAGCATAATTGAACAGCAAAGTTTAAGCATATCAGTATAGTTGATATTTAATTCTCAAAAATGAAAATATAGAATATACCTCATAGATTAACTACAGTGTTCACTTATTTTTTTTTCATTTCAAAACAGTAGAAAATATCAAAAATTATCAACCAATACCTGATTAGAATTTTTGGGAACCAGTAAATACATGACTCACTTAAGTGAAATTTAAGAAGTGACAGGAAATACTTTATCGGAGATATGATGTCTATGAACATCTTTCCTTCAGGCATTCCAAGAAAACAATTAGGCAAAAAATTAAATTTAAAGACAGGAGAGAAGAAAGGGCAGTCTAATGAAAAAAAAATTAAAACCAGGAGGAAAAAAAAAGTAAATGTAAGCAAATTGCTAAGATACTATAGGTGCCTGATTTTTGATCCTTGCATGCAATAATTACTATGCCCCCTGAACCGTGCAGGTTTGCCATAGAAAACGTTTCCCTCATTATTAGAACATGAAGTTGCATTTGTGGCTTAAGCCTGCTTACTGCAGGGGCTTGTACTACTTATATTTCAGATTAGTGGCCACAGTGAACCGGCCTCTTCCAAGAACGAGGCCCTTGATTACTGCATGGCTTTGTCTGTCTAACAATTACGGTCTTTCAACCACTTGATATGTGAACAAGGGCTGGTTTTGCTTCCTCTCTTTGTCACGCTCTGAGTCCTCTTTGGTTTTTGTCTGGAGCTCAGAAGTGGACCCGATGCTCCAGCAAAAGTCTGAATGATGCAGAGTCAAGTGCACTCATTACCTCTTTATTTCAGGTTATTCAAGGTCTATTGATGCAGCCCAGGATGTCATATGAAATCCCCAAAGTAAGTCCCTTATTTTACCTTCAAAATGAAATGGCAGACACAAATTCTCCATTATCTGTGATTACTGTGAATGAGGCTAGCACATTATTATTTGGTTTTGAATATCATCGTTGGCTTTTGAAGGCTCTGAGTACTCATGTGTAACAGCCTTCCAGGGATAACACAGCCAGAGGTACCTTCAGAATGCTGTATCTGCTATCTTTCTCGAGGTCTAAAAAAGATAAAAGAAACAAGCAAAAATGGCTCTCCTGCTCCCCTCCCCCATGTTCTTTGTTTGTTCTACTTACATAGCTGCAAATTCAGACCAAGAATAATGGGAGAAAGAAAGTATTCTTTAATCTCAGCATCTGACCTGGTATTTTGTAGACATTGCAAAGTGCATGTATCCTCATGAGAATTAGTACTGTCTGCCCAATAAATAAAGATGTTGTGCAAAATTAACCAAGCACACTAAAATTCAAGTGTCAAATAATGGTTTTATATTCTTTAAAGATACTGCATAAGGCACTATGAAATATTTGTAAATTGTATAAATATGCTTAGAATAAAAATGACTTCATGCTGGGTAGCGGTGGCACATGCCTTTAATCCCAGCACTCGGGAGGCTGAACCAGGCAGATCTCTGTGAGTTTGAGGCCAGCCTGGTCTACAGAGCAAGATCCAGGACAGGCACCAAAACTACACAGAGAAACACTGTCTCAGAAAAAACAAAAATCAAAACAAAACAAAAAAATGACTTCATGTGGACTAGAGGTTTCCTTACAGTGTGCTTAGGATCTTATATAAACCCATCTCTTTCAGGTCAATCAATTATATTCTATAATCAATTCAATATATTGATGATGATGTAAACATACAATGAGATAAAGTATAAAGAAACTTACACATCTCCTAGAAAAAAAGAATACATCAATACATAGTAGCCAAACTTCAATGTGAACTAACTCAGTAATGTTGGCAATATTTGGAATTGAAAACAATGACTACCATTCATCATGGAATGCTTATGCTTATCTTTAGTGGGCATAGATTATAATAAAATTAACAGCTATAAAATTTGTAGATCAGAATCAGGCTGGAAAAAATACATTAATCAAGCAGGCAGATTCACAAAATAATATATTAGTTCAGATTTTAAATAAATTCTCAAAGGGAAAAGAAATGCAGCATATGTATGTATATACATAATATAATATATGTATAGTATATATACATATGCATATAAACACACACATATATATAATTTTAGCTGTCTACAAGAGAAACTGTGCTGTTTATTTTACAAACCAATTTATGCAGATGTCCAAGAAAGACACACATTCTTCCTAAAACATGTAAGAAATACTACATATAAAATAAGTGTTGGCCCCTCCAAAATATTTTTGTGTGTGAGAATTTTTAAATAACGCAAAAAAAAGGAGGGTCTTTGCTGTGACAGACATAAAGTTTCCCGCGTTTCGTTTTTGTTGATGTAGTGCATATTTGTGGAAGATGCTAGGGACTTCAGTTTGGAGCAGGACACGGGCTGATATACTGTTTGCTTTCTGAAGACGGCACTCAGCAATTTTATAGCACTTAACAGTGATAAAATGGCACAAAGAATCAGGGACTGAAAAACTAGTCCCTTGAGAGTGAAACCTAACAAAAAAAAAAAAATTCTGGGATCCAAGAACACAGAAGGTGTGAGAAAAGCAGCTGCAACTTAGATTACCCCAGGGAGACCCTCACAGTGAAGCTGAATGAAAAGAGGTTCTGGGGAGAGATGGGGCAAGGTGCCCAAAGCTGCTTTAGATGTGTTAGTGCTTTCAAACAATGGGTTTACTAGAGGTAAAGCTAGTTCATGTAGATGGACTCATCTGCTACTCAAGTTCCTGTTCATTGTTATTGTTGTTGAAGGCTTCTTTGCAGTTTCCATTCTTGTCTGATTTGTTTTGCCACCAAAAAAGAAAACGTTTTCTATGAAAACAGGTAGAGCTATGTCCTACATTCCCACAAAGACTTATTTGACCAGCCTCATAGATGTGAAGGATTCTGATTGTCAGCAACAGCCCTTGACCCTTCCTAGCCAACCAATCCCCTCTCCCTTTCTAAACTAATCGTCCTTTCATTATAATTTCCATGGTCCACACTTTCTGCATCATTTGAATACATGCTTGGAGCATGTAAGAACATTTTCACCTAGGTTTCAGCATGCTTAAGAGTCACACAGGCAGAGGCAGGAGGATCTCTGTGAATTCAGGTCCGCCTGGCTGACATAGTGAGTTCCAGGTCAGTAGGGGTTACATAGTGAGATCCTGTCTCTAAAAAAAAAATAATAATAATTATCACAAAAATTATGCCATCTTTTAACTACTGATGCCCGAAGAGTGTGTAGGACTCGAGACTTGACACCTAACACCATGGTGGACTATGAAAGGATTCCGAGCATGTAAGAGAGCTGTGCTTGTAATGCTGGAACAGCTACTTAGAAGACAGAAACTGTTTTTTTCCATACAAAAATTGCATTCGGATTGTACTCTTATGAACACAGACTTTAGTGAAAATGGATTCATGGGTTTTTGTTCTTTTCATTGTAAATTAACAGTTCTGTTATAATCCCCAAAGAGCTTTGAAATACCATGATCTTCACAGAAATTTACGGAGACAAAAAGGGAAAGGAAGGAAACCCAAATGAATCAAGAATCTTAGCAGTTCTTAGATACTATGATAATAATACACACACATACACATACACACACATACACACACATACACACACA
>CABHPR010108237.1:0-15576 GCA_902168415.1 Peromyscus melanophrys | reverse complement strand
CTCTCTCTCTCTCTCTCTCTCTCTCTCTCTCTCTCTCTCTCTCTCTCTCCTCTCTCTCTCTCTCTCTCTCTCTCTGCTTCTTGCTTGTGGATTAGGATGTAAGCTCTCAGCTACTGCTGTAGCACCATACCTGCTTACTTGCTGGGCTCCCTAACATGATGGACACAGACCTACCCTCTGAAACCGTAAGCTCCCAACCAACACTTTGTTCTACAAGTTGCCTTGGTTATAGTATCTTATCACAGCAATAGAAAAGTAACTAAGACGTAGCATTGGCACTGATTACCTGTTGGGGGAGGGGGTGTACTTCTCTTTGTGGTATAGCCACAGACAATTTGCCCTGACGTCTATGCAAGGTCAAATGTCTCTTATTAAGCTCAGTAGGTGACAGAAAGAGAGGCAGCAGCAGAGGCACTGTGGGGGAAGAGGAGCTCCAGTGCAAGAGCTGAGTACAGGGTAGAAGGGAACAACTAAAATACATTATATAAATGTATGAGACGCTCAACCAACACAAAAGGAAATAGGAAAAAGCTTAGAAAATCCAGCAGACTCCCTGACCTAGCATCTGCTCCTTGAGAAGACCTCATTCAGACATTTGTCCATGATGCCTCATTGTTATCATGACAGCACAATAGGGAAGTAGGATTTCCTGCTATGTTTTCTATGTGGGAAAAAACAAAAACAAATGGAAGTGAGTTATGCTGCCACTAAAGGATGTGCATTTTGTAAGTGGAAGCACAAGAATGCACTCCTGGTTGTCTGCCTCCACAGCCAGTGCATGGCTGCCTTTCACTCGTTCATACTGCTTGCCCTGTAGGGCATAGCCAGCTTTGAGAAAAGGATGGGAGGTATATCAGACATGAATTGTTTACCCTTGATAAATGTGTCGATGAGAAAACCTTACCAGGCAGCAGAGAATCTAATACCAAATGGGGCAGACTGTTCGTGTTAATGGAAATTTAGAGGGGAAAAAAAAGAGCTATCTGAGGCCAAAGAAAACAAAATGCAATAGGTCCTGGGAAATGATGGTGAGAGTTCTGCAGCTGTGCCCATCTCCCCTCAGAAGTCACATGTCCATGGTGTTCTAGCCGAAGTACGTGCAGTGCTGCACCTAAAGCTCTGCTCGCATGCAAATCAGCCTGGCCCTGCCAGGAGCGAAGGGAGAACTGGAGCCAGAGAACCAATGTTCTGGTGTCCCCATCTAACGTGTGGGACAATCCTGAAGAAAGATTTTTACTCAAGGGCTTCTTAATAGCATCGAGCCTGGCTGCTATCTCCTTTATCTAACCATGAATGTATTCCCATACTGGCTTTCTTTTCTTTCTTGTCTAGCTACAACACTCTCCAGCTGCTATTCCCTGAGAGTACCTCCCAAGTAAACCATCCACACTTAAATCCTTATCTCATGGTCTGCTTCACAGGGACACCAATTTGATACCCATCTACATACAATAGCTCTAAGAACTATGGCTAGGCATATGTGTTATATCAGTTCATCCTCATGGTAGCCAAGAGGTAATAATGACTATTCAGCCCCCATCTGCAGATGGGGTACCTGAGAACCTGAGTGAGTAACTCATTCAGATTTGAATCAGGATATCTGGATTCAGGCTGGCACTATTAGCTGCAGTGTAGACTGCCTTTTTACATGAAGAACAAAAGACTGTGGAAAAGAAAGTGGTGCTATAAGAAATCTAAAAGGCTTGAGGAGAACAGAAGGAAGTCTTGATTCTAAATACAGAGTAGGCAAATAAAGCAAAATGGTGGCTAATGTGTTAGCATGGATTTGCCTACAAGTATATTCCAATACAAGGTTCATTGAACAGTAGGAAGGTGTCTTCAGATGACATAGAGTCCCCTACAAGGAGCTATGCAAGGAGAGGAGGGTGTCAGGGCACAGGGTTGGTGACCAGTTGGACTCTAGCTTCTTCAGTTCTTCTTTACAAGCACGATTGTGTGAATTTTCTGATCAACAACTGTCTTGTCAGTTTTATTTAGGTTACTGTGGGCTTTGTTTAAAGGAGAGATGTTCTCTTATTTACAGACATAGGTTTTCACGAGCAGCAGCAAAGACTGGAGAAGATGTGGAACAAACAGGAGCACTCCCTCATTGTTGGAATGCAGAAGGAAAAGGGTTATGACATAAGCAGATTATAATCTCAAAAATTTAAATTAAAAACTCAAATATAGGATATGTGTGTTAACAAAATCTAAAGAATTAAGATGAATAAAAATGATAAGACCTTATACTATGAGATTAGAAAGGCAGAGGCCAGATGTGGTAGGTTCTGATGCCATGTTATATACAATGTAGAACCAATATATTTTCTTGGTTAAATGAAATACCAAGAATGATTTTCTTGAGTTTTGTTGGACAGTGCTCACATGTATGTTAAGAGCCAATGATCAAAATGTACTTATATGAAACTTCAATGTTATAAATGCAGACATAGTCATAACAGAGCTGCAAGGTTAATTTTAAGATGTTAGTCTCAGCAGAAATAACAAACATGCATGCACATGCAGATACATACACACATACAGAAGAACACATACAGAAATAACAAACATGCATGCACATGCAGATACATACACACATACAGAAGAACAGTCAGTGAGTGAATGGGAACGAAGTGCCAATTAGCTTTGAAGAAAGTTTCTTGGAAGGCTCTTAGGTCAATCACCATGCAGAAGAATGGCTGTATATGGAAAACTCAGACAAATTTTCTCCAGTGTTAGAAGATGTGTGAGAATTATTTAAGCTCAACATCCTCAATTTTTTAATATTGAAAATTTGCCTGTCCAAACACACCACCTTTCTCATGGAAGGTGAAATAAATCATGACAGCTATAAATTCTAGGGACATGATTCTGGAATTACTTTCTACCTACCACAGTCTTTGTAAGATGCGGTGCATGCAATTGTCTATCAGATGTGTTTTCTATATTACTGTGGATGTCAGCACTTACAGGCATAACACGGCTGTCTTTCCTATGCATAAGGTCGCTGTCTAAAGTGAGATTTCATGAAGCATGAATTCAGCAGAATTTCTATAGCAGAGACTAGGGGTTGTCTACAGGGAAAGCTAAATACTGAAGGAAAGCATGAGAATTCAATTTCCTGGACCCAAGTAGAAGAAAGAGAAAAACAAATCCTGTAAGATGACCTCTGACCTCCACATATGAACCTCGACATGCACATGTTCTACATAAGAAATAAATATGTCTTTTTTTAAAAGAAAATAATCAGACGTTAGTCCCCCAAGTAGTTTTCTGGCCACTATATTACTCCTCTATTTACCTTGAGCTGAAGAACAATTGCTCCCTTATATGTGATCAGGACCACTCAGTACATTATAGTGAGTTCCAAAGCCACAGCTAAAATATCCCAACAGTCCCAGAAAGAGTAAAAGTGAGCCCTGAACTTCAAGAACATTAAGAGATGCCTGCAGATGGAGCACAGAACGTATATCATTTGCAATTGCCTAGTACAAGACTCTGAGATCCAACCCCAGTGTTACAAGAAACAGAATGAAGGGAGGAAGGAGGGAAATGCAGGAAAGTAGGAAGGAAGGACAGCTAAAGGGGAAATTACAAAATCTGTTAGAAATTATGATCATGGCCTATGGGATCATAAAACCATTAAATAATATTGATTAATGTCTCATAATTGTCATTTATCCTCTAAAGCATCATAGAAACATAAAAGAATTTGCATTAATGAATATTTAAACTAAGTTAGACCAATTGAAGTTACTCATCCTGTGCTTTGTTATTTTCAGTGAGCGAGCTTCCCAGGAAACAGTGACACCTTCAAGTTAACTTCCCAGGGTGAAATCTTTGTGAAACATCAGGTAATGCATATGGATTTGTGACATTTGAACCAAACTGCAGAAAATTTCTTATTAAAAAGGAGCAGAGCTGAAGCTTTTTTGTCTCTTCCCACTCTGGATTTTATTCATTGGAAGACAACAGTCACAGCAAACATATTAGGGCTTCTGTTAGTCTTGCAAGATTTGCTTCCAGGCAGCGGCAGGAATCTCACTATTGCAAAACCAGGTCTCAAACCTGGGACTGCAGCCTAATGAACACATTCATAAGACGCCTTCCACCAACACCAGACAGCAGCAACAGAAACTTTGCGTGCATTGGAAGTCCCCAAACCATATTTGATAGGAAAATATCATAAAACAATTTAATGTAATCATAAAACAATCCACAATTTAGCAATTAGGAACTGTAACGTGTCCATCAGACCTCTGTACTGTCCCCTGACATCATAATGTGAGTCAGTAAGTTGAAAGGCAGACGAAACCACCTTTTAATGGCTTGATATCTCCTTTCAGCGTCTGTGTCGTATTTTCAACTTGCTAGACACCCTTGAACTTGTACCCTTTCCTATCCCAACAAAGGATGTTTCATGACCTGGCTAAGCATCCCATTTGCACTAGTGTGCCACATCCCCTGCTGAGATGTGAATTTAAGTTACATATCTCATAGGAAACAGAGGTAACATGAACAATTTCTCACAGGATCTCAAAACTCACATCAATGCCATTTTGACATTGTCTCCATCTCTTCTCCCAACCCTCCCTCCTCTCTTAGAGCAGCGTGTTCTCCACTAGATTTCTGGATCTACATCAGGATTCTTCCTTTGGGAATGATTCTGCGCACTAGTAACTGGCTTCCTCTCCCGTCCTCTCTCCCTGTCCTGCCCTCTGCCTTCCCTCCTATCCTTTCTGTTCAAAACTGTGAAAGAAGTCTCCTTGCCTAAGTTTTCTGGTTTTGTAATCCCTAAAATAAAGCTTTCCCTGAGACATTCCCTCAAACCACTCTCCAAATTGTCTCAGCAGCTGGTAATCCTCATATCTATCAGTATAATTTTGTCTTCCATTTCTACATTTCTTTTCTTTAAGGTTCTTGGGTTAATGCGGTTAAGTTGAGTCTTCCTTTATGTTTCACAAAGCCTTGCATATCTCTGAGTTATCTGCTCCCTATTGTACTTTAGTTATATGTCCTCATGGCTGTCTCACAAACCTATGAATATACCCAAGGAAGGGTTCTTAAGGTATTTATCTGGGGAAACTTTATGCTTAGAGGAATCACTGTGTTCCACCTGTTTCAGTATAATTCACAAAGAATGATATTATCCAGCATCAGATAGTGTTATCATTGCAGATAGTGTTAATACTCTGCCTATAGACATTATCAAATGTAAAATCCCATAATTGGTTGATCTCTTTGAAAAGCAGCAATGTTGGCAGCAAATGGCCAGATTTATATGATCAGCAGAATATTATCAGAAATATTTCATCTGACTGTCATCAAGTAGAGCTTATAATGCAGTGCCAAGGCTAGTGTAGACATGGGCAAACAGCATGCCCCCTCCCCTCCCCACCCTTGCTCTGTAAAGATGGTAAATGGCACAGACCATCCATGCTCTGCTTACCACTTGTGTGCCCAGAGGACAGAGTGCCTTTCACTTTGCAGGGACATCCTGCCAATTCAGCATTCATTGTAGTTTGTATTTCTTCATCAGCCTAAAGTGTGGCAACTATCTTAATATATTTGCCTAGAGAAGCACCTTCTACTAACTCACAAAGGACCCTTTGGGCCAGAGTGGCTCAGGAATACAGTTCACAGCAAATTCCTTGTAAACATTATTTATTCTGAGAAAACAGAAAAAGCTGCTGACACAGAAGTAGTACAGGTCATAGTACTTACATTAATGAATGCTTTCTCAAGGAAAGGCCATTCACATTCACAGGTGTCCGACATACTTAGCCAAGGTGCTAACTAATACAAGGGAATCTGCCGACTTCCCCTGGTGTATTGTTCATCTGTTTTCTAGAAGGCCCATGGATGCAATGTGGAGGCATCTTTTACAAAAACAATATAGTGGATTAAAGAGAGATTGGGATTTGAAATCAGGCCAGACCTAGTGTGGGCCAGCTTCATTATGTCAGCAGAATGTCATCCTGAGAAAGTCCCCCAGCCTCTGAACATCCCATTCTGTAAAGAATGAGTCAAGACAGTGAAAACAGAAAGCCAGTGTTGGCCAGTGAGATGGCTCAATGGGTCAAATGCTTGCTGGACACACATAAGGAGCTGAGTTCAGAATTCCCAGGACCCATGTAAAAGCTAGGCATCATGGTACATATCTGTAACCCCAGTACTTGTCAGGGGCTAGAAAGACAGGCAGATCTTGGCAGTCACTAGTCAGTCAGCCTAGCCAAAACAGCAAGTTCTAGGTTCAGGTAGAGACCATATCTCAAAATATAAAATGGAGAGTTATTGAAAAGACATGAGGCCATCTCCACATGTGCACACTTGAGCAATGCAGTCCTCTAACACACATACCATACATACAAATGCAAAATGAAGTCACTGTTGCTACTGAATGATGTTGCTCATATGACATCGCAGGGCACGCACAGGAGAGCTCAGCCACTGTTGTTGCACTATGATAGATAAAATAGCTATATTTGTTACTGATAGTCTTTAAAAATTCAGTCATGTGCTTTTAGCATGCCCTTCTAATAAATTATCACTCACGTTCATTCTATGAGATTGTCTTTAATGGTCCCTAACACAAATTGATTACTAGACGCTGCATTCATTTTAAACAGTGGTGAAGAGCTCAGAGAGTGTTTACAAGGTCACATAAAACAGTAACGTAGATTTAGTTTACAATTAGAAATTTGGGAGGTGTTGTGCCCCACACAACCACTAACATGCATGTACAATCCTGGTTATCCATCCTTCAAACCCAACATATATACATATGTGTGTGTATGTGTGTGCGTGTGTGTGTGTGTGTGTGTATCCATGTAATACACTACAAAATTTTTATAAGACATTATCCCTAACCATGCTGTCTTAGCCATGGTTATAGGCTGATGATTCTCAAACAATAGGGAACACAATCTAACAGCCCATCAAGTGATTATCAGACCTCAGTTAACTTATGGCTTAGAGAATTTTTTTGAAGCTATTGTCTAAAAGGTTGGAATGAAGGTAGGCAGAGTTACATTTTGTGTGATATGATTAAAGAAAGATAAACGTGAGTAAGGGGTTAAAAACTCAAAGGGAATGTTGAATCTATGACAAATGAAAGTGGTTGTTACTTTCCCTTTGGTTATTCTTCCATTTAAGAATTCTGAATTACATTCCTTTGTCACCAGAGTTGACTCATTTTATCTCAGCTGAAAGACATCAGCATTAGAATAAGCAATTCAAAAGTACAAAAACCAAAAGAGTTGGGTGGGTAGTAAAGAACTTAACAGACATGAGGTAGCCCAAATACTTGGCTGATACTTTTTTGCTTTTTCCTTTCTTTCTGTGTAAAGATTTTCTAAGACCTCCCCAGCTTGGCCCCACTTAGCCCACAGTCAGTAGTAGAAAATGCATCAATTTAGCCATCTAAGAAAGACTTAAAAACTATACCTTAATTTCCACACATTGTGGGCACACACTAGGATTTGCAGATGGAAATGTTCTTCTCAATCATAATGCTCCTAATTAGATTTTATTTTCACTTATAAGTTCTAAGGTTTTGCTTAGAATTTAAGAAGAATACTGTGAGAGGCAATAAAAGACGCCACAATAGAAAGCCCAAATGGGGAAAAGTATATTTAATAAGATCAGAAGTTCATCTAATTAAAAACAACCTTTATCTAAGCCTGACCTTCTGTCTTACAGTGGCCTGAATTTACAACTGTGCTCTAATGATGGATGAGTAAGATGAGTTCCCATAATTATCAGCCATAAGCTTGTTAGCCAAGTGTTTACAAACAAACTCTTTGGTCCTATCAGAATCTAGAAGCAAGCTTTGAGTCTGCTGTGCTGGGAAGAGCTGTTACAAACAGGAAGAGAAAGTACTGAAACAAGGTCAGCTGACATGCAATTGTCAGAAAAAGTATGTAGACACTTGCTGAATTTTGCTTAGCAAACTGAGCAGAATGGCGTGACTCTGTAGAAGAATTAATTCAATCTGCCCTTCAATACATATATTTTACCCTTTTACTGTTAAAACATGAACTCTGTAAAATTTACTTCTAGGTTATATTTCTAGTGTTTCCATTTAAAAGATCAGACAAAAAATGGCCAGAGAGGAAGAAAGTCTCTTCATTAAACAGCAAGTCATCTTGTCTTTTTCCAAATGCCCATTCATTGGATTGATTCTTTAAAAGACACACCTGTGTAGTTTTGAACATATACAAATTATATTATTACATGCTTATTTATACTTTGCCCAATTCTATAAAGGATATGTATCAATCAAAACAAAATAAAATGAGCTTGCTCGTGAGTTGAATCCTTGGTCTACAGAGGAAAAACCCAACTGTGTCTACTAGATTGCAGCTTTTGAGAGATAATACTTGGGAGCATATTGTTCAGCAAATGGGTACAGAAGCCTTAAAGGAGAAACAGTCTCAATATTGATTTAAGGGTTATAATCACCCCATTTCACCTCTTAATTGGGGTGAGGGGTCAGCATCACCACAGCAGTTTGTTAAGAAGCATTTGGACATCTGGTCCTAAGAAAAAGAAACCCTAAGCACCAAATGAGTAAATAATTAATCAGAATCCATAATTACCAGTCCCAAACCTTCCTTCTTCAGCAAAGTTCTTTGGCTTCTGTCAGCCTTCATTCTCTGAGTCAGCTGAGCCCATTCAAAAAGGGATACAAAGGAATCCAAATAGAATGCCCTCCTACAGTTTGAAGCTACCCATCTTGACTGCATTCAACATAACTTGGTATGTCTTGCATGGATTTATAGCACCTTATAACACTTTTCCAAATCATATTATACAAGCTGTGTGATGAGTGTGTGCAAAAGCTGCAAACGTATGTTAGCTCCGTGGTGCTCTGTCGTTCTTGCTAGATCCTTTGTTGATGTGTAATTCAACATCACAGCATCATGAGGCTTCTTAGGAGTCCTCTTAATTGCTGCTGGATGGAATTTAAATTCCTAGAAAGCTGTCTTACATTTTCCTTCTCTGACCATGGAAGCCCCATTCCTGCATTGCCAGGCCACCGTTCTATTCCACAACTTGGTGGAATAAAACATAGGAGGTATATAGTGCTTGTTTATTCAGTCAGGCCAATCCTTATCTTTGTTTGGCTTGGCAGTAAAAAGGCTAAAATGTGTAATGGAAAGACGCCTTTGCAATAAAATCCTCCAGCAAATACTTCTAATGTAGCTTCAAATAAGAAGGACACATTCTTCATACTCTTCATACTACTCTACTAGCACCCAAGGGGTAGTGTTCTATTAAGCCAAGTACTCGGTCCACTTATTAACTTTAACTTTGTAACTGAGAAACAGTTAACTCGTCATAGGATTGCACAATAATCAACACACCAGGTTAAGGACAGGAAGATGAGAATTTCTATTTGGATAGTGACCCTGAGGAACTTCTGAAGACTTCTCCAGACCTGCAATTATTAATTTTTCTTTCTTCCGGGCTTATCATAAAGCAAAAGGGAAAAAGACTAGTCTCTCTGTCTCTGTCTTTGTCTGTCTTTCTGTCTCTGTCTCTCTCTGTCTCTCTGTCTCTCTGTCACTCTCTCTGTCTCTCTCTGTCTCTCTCTGTCTCTGTCTCTGTCTCTGTCTCTGTCTCTCTCTCTGTCTCTCTCTGTCTCTCTCTCTGTCTGTCTCTGTCTCTCTCTCTGTCTCTCTCTCTGTCTCTCTCTCTCTCTCTCTCTCTCTCTCTCTCTCTCTCTCTCTCTCTCTCTCTCTCCCTCACCTATCCAAAGGGCTTAGTGCCTTCAAGGACCTGAGCTAGGGTTCCTGAAATCAGAGCACATGTCTCCTTTAAAACGCCATTAGTCTGTTGCTACCTTCTGATCTGTCTCTCCACAAAGACACAGAGGAGCATGTGAAGATGATGAAAGACATAGTCTTTCTATACCTTTTTTTTCTTAACAAGAACACTGAAGAGTGTGGACATTGATCCAGGAGGGGATCTAACAGTAGGGCAAAGGGAAAGGTTTCCTGTCAAATGCTAAGACTCACTCACTGCAGTTCTGAAAGGTGGGGTTCTCTACAAGAAAAACAACAACTGGGGAAGTTGAGAATCAAGCACAACGCTAAGTGGGTCACCTGGAAAAAACCACCACCTTCCTCCTTTGCGTTAAATGTCTCAATAACGAATCCTTCTAAGGAGCCCAGGGGAAAATAGTCATACAGAGCACCGGTATCCACACTGGCTCAGTTTTTTTTTTCACAACAATAACAAATTGGCACAGCATGCAGTGAAATGGATGAAGGGTTACCTAGCTCCAGGCACAAAAGAAACCATTCAGGACTCTCAACTTCTCTATACATCTTTTGAACACATTTATTACAGAAAGACAGAAGCATGAATAAGCAAATTTGCATTTCCCCCCAAAAACTACAGAGTTGAACAGCTCATTTCTTTCTAGTCAAAAGTAGAGGGGAGGGTAAAGAAAATAAAAGGTGATTATACTCCTAGGCATCCAAAGAGTACAGGCATCCTAGCTATTGCAACATAAACAAATGGACTCAAACAATAGGACTAAGCTAGATTAGAAACTGTTGCTTTGTCACAAGGTACACTTTATAGAAAAGAGAATGGTAATTTTCTTTAAAGGGAAAATTACCTTTGCTTTGTTTAAAGCAAAGCTTCAAAGATATGGCATTAACCATGAAGAAATTGTAAAAATAGAAGAAAAATGGACAGATGCCTACTATGTACCAAGGACTACTTCCAGGACCTTTTAACTTCAGGATTAAGGGCTACTGATGTGATATTTTCTGTAAGAACAACTAGATCCTTGTGCTGATGTCTGATCCTTACCAACAGGGGATTTAAGGCGCTGGCACCAAAGCCCTCCTGAGTCGGGAACTCTGGTGATGCTGTTGGAAGTGGGCCACAGAGGCCTGCAGACATGTCCTCCGGACTCTCACAGACACATCAGAGCTTGGGAATGGAGGCTGTGGGTAGCAGAGAAGGGAGATACGCCACAGCACTGACTCGGGATGACTCTGGAGTTGGAACAAAACAGGCACTGCCAAGAGTGACAGAGGAAGTGTCCCACCTCACATTCATCACAAAGGAGTTTTAGCTGGAAATCAGGACCTCTGCAGCAACCCACTAGGTGACTTTGCTGGTGTTCTAAACTATGAAACTTTGATTGGTCACCAAAGCAGCTGTGAAGCCCCTCAGAATTCTATGTTTGTGTATCTATCACTGGATCATCAGTCCAGTCGACATGTTTATGTGGGAAACGTGCTTTGAAAAATCAGGCCCCAAACAACAGCACGACACATGCAGGTTGTAAGACAAAAAGCCTCAGAATGTGCTTTTATCATACATCACAAAGTTTCTCCTGTGAGAAATTGAACCCACGCCACCCCTCTCCCCCATAGGTACAACGAAGACAAACAACTTTCAAAATAACCACCTTTGTCCTTGCAATGGCCTCAACAATTAGCTCCTACACACTCAGTCACAGATGCCAACAAGAAATGGAACGTGATGGTTCTGTTTGGAGACCTCGACACATTGAATCATTGAACTGAACCTTAATACCGGGTCAAACATTCGAGAACTAAGCAAGTCCTCTAAGAGTTACAGCACTTCATGATTCATGTGTGAGAATTCTATCAGACTTCTATTGGTTCAGCCCAGAAGTGCTATCCTTGAATAGCTAAAGCATTCTTAAATGTGAGCAAGTCAGATGTTAGGATTTTTTTTTTTTTTTGAAAAATATTGAGTCAGCATTCCAAGTTTCCCTTAACCTTCTATGGAATGCAGGCCAATTGATACTAGACGTCAGAAGTCCAGTATATCCTTTCCTAGAGAATTTTCAAAAACAAACAAACAAAAAAGATAAAGCAAATTCCCAATCCTCTCATTTCTGTTACATACTAGGTTGGTTGTCATTTTCTATATTTTTTACTATGAAATATTAGTTATTGTGAATGTCCTCATGCTTTCCTAGTTGAGATGCTTTATATCAACAAGAAAAATTTAATTGCATAATCGTTACTTTCTCAAACAGTCTTCTTGGTTTTATACTTATGTTAGTTTTTTTTTTTTTTTTCTTTTTTCTCACTTGATATCTGTATTCTTCCTCAGGACAAACATTCCTCTGCTTCCTGTCATGGGATTTTAGAATTCTGAGTTTTCAGACTGAAGGGGTATTGATTACTTACCATATCCAGGAATGCCTTCTAAAGGGGAAGGTATTCACGTGCATCATGTTCGCAGAACGTCCGTCATTAATATTTTCCTCGTCTCCTATGTTACATGTGGTGATTTTCACAGATGAATCCCAACTCTCTGGCTTGAGCATCGATCATGGACAATTATTGCAACAAGTAATGAATTCTCCCCAAAAATTACCCCCCCAAAAAAACCACAAATAGCAAAACAAAAGCCCTTCCAGGATCTGAAGAAAGAAACATCACAGAGCACTGCAGCTATGAGTCCATCCATGTAGCTTCCACTAGTCAACACACTAAAGTAACCAGTCCAGTCGCTAATCCTAAATGGTGGCAAGTATTGTCCCGGTGAAATCCAACTGCCTTGAATATGAATTAACGCATCCTCACAGAAAGGACTATGGAATGTGGACAAAAAGGAGTCAAAAGACAGTTTCTTGTTATCCTTGTTAAAGAAGTGTTAGAAGGGAAATGGAAAACTTCATGCTGCTTTGCCATGCTGTCCTTTAGGAATGAATATTGCTTTTTCTTCTTTCTTAGGCACATATTCATATGTGGTCACTTGAACGCAGTGCTACCGTCTGAGTCTGAGACTTCTTGTCCAACAAAGACCTGGGCAGAGGGACTAGAAACCATGTAGAGTGCAAGCCAACTTCTTCCCCAAATCTCAGAATTGCTGGTTTCGAATACTCAAGTAGGAAGGCAATGAGTAATTTCTGCTTTGCAGGACAGGATTAGTGTCGGCTCCCATCATGACTTCAGAAGGCGCTGTCGTGATGAAATTCATCTGCCGCCTAACCCCACAGTAAGGCTGTCTGCTCTCTTTAAGTAAAATGACTAAGCTATCGATTGTCTCACGGTAGAATTCCCTATTTCTTATCAAAACCGTGTGTGAGCTTTTAATATTTTGCCTTGGAAAGAAAATGAATTTCACAGCTGCAAGGCAGACGTTGTCTAAGAATTTCTTACTCGGCTGGCTTTCTTTTCTCTCTGTTCTCCTTACCCCTAATTCAGTTCCCAAATAGATGTCATTTATTCGGATGCTCTGACATCCGCAAGATTCTCACACCCAAGCTATACAGACCTTGCATGCTTTTAAAACACAGAGTGGCAACAGGCTCCAGCTGGAGTCCCCCCACACCGAATTTCCGGCAGAACCTTTGGAATCCTTGCAGCCGCCTTGTCTGCCCTGGGCTGTGCCGCCCGCCCGCCCCAGCTCTGAGCAGCTCAGGACACTTGCAGGCTCCGTGGTACTGTACATTAACTCTGCTGCAGCCCGCTTGCTCAGCTGCAGACTGCTGCCTGACAGGGGATGTGCTGGCGTCAAGGGGGCCCTCTAGGTGGGTTCCCAGACACTGCAGAGCCGCGCACTCCTTGCTAGCCTCCAAGGAGGAGTGAGGGAAAGGGGTTAAAAGGAAGAGCGTGCCCTGAAGGAGCAGATTTCTTTCAGTAAGTAATTACCAGGCAGGAAAAGCTAAAGAAACCTGTAAATAATCTCATAGGCAAATGGCATGCCGAGCAAATAGATATTATTATGGGGGAAGGTTGTTCTGTTTGTTTGTTTAGTTTTTCCACTGTGTTCAATGAAAAGAAGGGGAACAAAAGAAGTCCAGAGAGAATGTGCAAATGATAGGGGTTTTGTTTTGTTTTATTTTTTTTTTATTTTTGAACAAAAATATGGGGGTGGAGAAGCCTTACTTACTAGGTGCTTTGTAACCACTTAAATACAGATTTCCACACTATGATTTTGGACAGGAAATCCTGGGGAAGCTAGTTCTGCAGAAATCAGTTAGACGTCAATTGCGTTTGCGCATGTCATAAAGCTGCTTGTTTGATTAGTGGGTGTGTACCTCCGAGGAGAGCTCCCTTTTCATTTCCTGGAGCCTACCCCCTTTGTTGCAAGAAATTCTGTTCAATAATCCCCTGAAAGCACCCCATCACTGTTGATGCCATTTTAGAGCAAGAATAAAATAGTAAACTCTTGGAATAGTAGGTTGGCACTTGAATGGTGCTTGTCGGAAATTAGAGAATGGGCTTCTCAGGGGTGATATGTACAATATTAATGTATCGCTTTTAACTTGGGTATTTAAGAAGGCCATTATGCAATTGCTTAATATTAAATGGAATACTGGCAACACTTAATATATCATTCTACTTATCTTTAGTTAGGGTTTCCCCCAGAGAGTTCTTGTCCTTGCAGAAAACATTGTTGGAGAGAGGGGGATTCACTTCCCATAAATTCTAAAGCAAGTGTGAAAAAAAAATAGTTTGAGAACTGCTATGATTTGATCAATTCATGGTCCTAGGGCAAGAATTCATCCTGGGAGGAGGAAGAACTGAGTGGTTTCTTTAAAGCAATTTGAACTTTGCATACAGAAAGATGGTACCGTCTAGCACAAAGGAGGAAAGTCACTGGCACTTCCTGTGGCATTGGCAATGTCCTTGCAGCACCTTTGTTTTGAAGGGACCAAATCTCGGTCACTTGTGATCCTGCCCAGGACCCTTCAGCTTGAATTGTTCTTAACAAGCTAGTAATGCTTGGAATCAGGTATCACACAGCAATTCGACTGGTATATTACAGTATATATTTGAATATCATTATCGAAGATCTAGACATACTAGTCAGGACCCTGGCTGTCTTCTAAGAGTTTCCCAGGATAAGCTCATGTAACCCATCTAACTGTGACCAGCCCTGTGCTGCAGATAAAGAATGGAGCCACTTAGAAGTTAAATGGATCACAGGAAGACAAACACACCTGAAGCCAGAAGTCTGACCACACGGATTTCAACTTGTGTCTCCATCACAGTAATGATATGGCCTGGCACTAGCTTAATGCTTTCTAAGATTTTTGCCTGGATTATTCTGTCTCCACAAAATTAAGTGCTTTACCCCTTTGGGAATGAACTCTAAGGGCCAGTATTTGTCCATCATCACACTTTCAGGGAGAAGAAGCCCTGGAGCCCATTCAGGTTATGGCATCTGTCCTTTTTCCTTTATGGTAGGGACGATGTGACAGACATTAACTATTTCAATACCTACACTAACTTCTTACACCACGTAAGCAAGAAGGCTGCCTTAGAAAGTCGCATAGATAATAACAAAAATGAGGTAGTACTACAATTTCCACTCTAATAAGCATTTTTCATTCCATGTGTTTTGTTTGCTTTGAGTACATACTATTCCAGTTTATTCATAGGCCCAAATCCCTCAGAATCTCTCCCAGATACAACACAGTTTAACAACTGATACTGACTAGCAGCAACATAAGCAAAACACTTTATAGAGAGAAAACACAGAATGACTCAATCATTAGGTCATTAAATGAGATTTTTAAATTAAAAATAGACTTTTAGAAGATATTTCAATTGATATTTTTTT
>CABHPR010108236.1:0-62437 GCA_902168415.1 Peromyscus melanophrys | reverse complement strand
TCTTTCTTTCTTTCTTTCTTTCTTTCTTTCTTTCTTTTCGGTTTTTTGAGACAGGGTTTCCCTGTGTAGCTTTGGTGCCTTTCCTGGAACTGACTCTGTAGCCCAAGCTGGCCTCAAACTCACAGAGATCTGCTTACCTCTTCCTCCCAAGTGCTGGGATTAACGGCATGCGCCACCACTGCCTGGCAGAAGTATGTTTCTTGTATGCAGCAGAAGGATGGATCCTGTTTTCACATCCATTCTATTGGTCTGTGTCCTTTTATTGGGGAATTATGATCATTGATACTGAGAAATATCAATGACTAATGATAGATGATCCTATTATTTTGTTGTTGTTGTTGTTGGTGGTGGTGGTGGTGTGTGTGTGTGTGTGTGGGGTTCCCTTCTGTTGATTTTGCTGATGTGAGATTATTATTTCCTATGTTTTAATGTATGTAGTTAACCTTCTTCGGTTGGAGTTTTCCTTCTAGCACTTTTTGTAGGGCTGGATTTGTAGGTAGATATTGCTTAAATTTGACTTTATCAGAGGATATCTTGTTTTCTCTGTCTATGGTGATTGAAAGTTTTGCTGGGTATAGTAGTCTGGGCTGGCATCTCTGCTCTTTTAGAGTCCATAGCACATCAGTCCAGGACCTTCTGGTTTTAGAGTCTCCACTGAGAAGGTGGAGACTAATAGGGCTATATTTATATGATATTTGGTCTTTTGCTATTGCAGCTTTTATTTTTTGATTTGTTCTGAATGTTTAGTGTTTTGATTATTATGTGGTGAGAGACTTTCTTTTCTAGTCCAATCTATTTGCTGTTCTGTATACTGCTTGTACTCCTATAGGCATCTCCTAGGAAATTTTTCTTTCATGATTTTTATTGCTGGATTCTAATGGCTCCCTCGGGAGAGGGGGAGAGAAGGAGCAGCATCAATGGCACAGACACCAGGAGTCAGTTGAAGGCAAATAATGAACTCATTTATTCAATAATGGGGAAGGTTTATATACCCTCCTCTCAGTACCCAGTCTGTGTGGTCATCCCTCATTGGTTGGGAACAATCAGGAACTCTGACATGGATTAGAAACACTGACAGTGCCTGTTGCTAGGCCCTCAGGCCTACTCTAGGTTGGCTCATAAGGAAGTACATTGCGTGCATGCCTTGGCAACTGGTCTGAGCTAATTTCCTTGACCCTATGGGCCTGTTCTACTACAGATTTTGTTGAAAACATTTTCTGGTCCTTTGATCAGACTTTCTTCTCATTCCTCTATTCTGATTATTCTTAGGTTTGCTGTTTTTATGGTATCCCAGATTTCCTGGATATTTTGAAAATTCTTTTAGATTTAACATTTTCTTTGACCTGTGTATCCATTACTTCTATGGTATCTGCAATGCCTGAGATTCTTCCTTCCATCTCTTGTATTCTGTTGGTGAAACTTACCTCTGTAGTTCCTGTTCAAATTCCAAAATTTTTCATTCCTATATTTCCCTCATTTTTTGAATTGATTATCTTTCCAACTTTATGTCTTAAATAGTTTTATTTCTTTCCTTAGTGTTTGTTTGTTTCCTAGATTTCTTTAAGGTATTTATTCATTTCCTCTTTAAGGACCTCTATTGTATTCATAAAGGTTGTTTTAAAGTATTTTTCTTGTGCTTCAGCTATATTGGAATATTTAGGGCCTGCTGTGGTAGGATAGTGGGCTCTAGGGGAGACATATTGCCCTGGTTGTTGTTGATTGTGTTTGACACTGGCATCTCAGCATCTATATTTGGGATGATTAAAGTTTAGGTGCTGATTTCTGTATTTGACTTTGTTGGGTGGGTATTTCATTCCTTGGTTTCTATTTCCTCTCTTGATTTTCTGAAAGTGTTATGGCTGTGTGTTGCCTATTTTCCTGGCCTCTTCAGCTGGTGTGTTTATAGGGAATGCCTACTGGTGTTGGAGGCTGGGTATGTGAGGTGAGTTGGAGGAAGGGAGATGAGAGGAGGAAGCATATGTGATCCACTGGGGATGGGGTCAGAGGGGAAAGGGAGACCATAGCAAGTTTCCAGCTACAGAGCTGGGGATGAGACTGGGTGGAATGGATCTTAGGAGCAGTAGGAGAGTTGTGGTTCTGCTTTTAGGACACTTGTTACCCTGGAAGGAGTGGCCCTTGGCTTAGCAGGGGTCACTGTAGCATGAGTCTTAAAAGTTCTTATTAATAAAATCAAACCCGAGGCCAGTTATTGGGGTGAACACTGGAAGGTCAGAGAGACAGAACAAGCCACAGCTATCTCACCTCGCTGAATCCTCAGCTGGTCTTGTTTCCTCAGACTGGATGCCCTCATCCAGAATGGGTCTCAGCTGAACTGCTGCTAGAAGCCTGAAAGCTTAACCAGCCACATGCTTCTCCAGGCCAAAGGCCTCTCCAGGCCAAATGCTGCTAGTTTCTGGTCCTCACGCTTATATACCTTTCTGCTTTCTACCACCACTCCCTGGGATTAAAGGTGTGGGTCACCATGCCTGGCCATTTCCAATGTGGCCTTGAACTCACAGAGATCCAGAGGGATTTCTGTCTCTGGAATGCTAGGATTAAAGGCGTATGCTACCACTGCCTAACCTCTATGTTTAATATTGTGGCTGTCCTGTTCTCTGACCCCAGATAAGTTTATTAGCATACACAATATTTTGGGGAACATAAAACCACCACAGGTCACCTATTTGATTTTAGGTCTGGGACAAAGGAAAAAGTGGGGGTAAGATTAGGAGGGAATATCTATGGCATTCACAGATGTGTATGTGTGTTGTGGGAGGCTGCATCTGGTGTTCTGTTGCAGCACTATAGATGAGACTTGGGGAATGTACCTGGGAGAATAGAGAAATAGGAGAAGGTCTGTGGGCAGCCTACATGGTTTTCTGGCAGGCATGGAAATATATTCTTTTTAAAATTTTTTTAATTCATTTATTTATTTTACCTCACAGCTGCAGCCTTGCTCCCCATCCTCCCCTCCCAGTCCCTCTCACCCATCCCCCTTCCCAACTCCATCCTCTCCTCTTCCATGGAGACATATTCTTAGTTGAGCTTTCTTCCTTTTAGATGACTTTAGGTTGTGCCAAGTTGACATAAGCTACCCAGCACAGAGACCTTATCTCAAAATTAAGGTGGAGAATGATAGATGATACTTAACACTGAACTCAAGCCTACACTCACATACTATGCCCATGGATACACCACACATGTACTCATACACTTTAATAAAAAGCACCATTTTATTTACATTTCCTCTATAATTTATCCTTCTATAAAAGGCTACAAAAAATAACTACATCTTATCCTTTGGTGAAATAATTTAGAGAAACTTTTTTTTGCAAATTACTTAGTAGTATTCAATCTCTTTGATTGTAAGGAGTCAAGAGACATGATTTTGACAAATTGTAGTTGTTTCTGATATTTTTAGAATGATAAAATGAGCAAATTCATGAAATTTTATGAACTTTTATTATTTCTTTATGTCTTCTTTAATGTAATTTGGCTAGTTGTACATTCACATAGCTTATTACTTAAATTAATCTTCATTACATTTATTGTAGCTCATATGTAAAGTATAAAATATACATATATATGTCACCTTATGAAGTTTTGATTATATATATATATATATTTCAATTTTTAAATCATGAAACAGATGTATCTCCTCAAATATTTATTGTTTCTTTGTGTTAAAATCTTTTAAATTTTTTCTTCATTCTTTTTTTCTGTTTACAAAGACTAAATTTAATTTTTAGTATGTTAGCTTTCTTTTGCTGTCATGGAACAAGGTTTGAAATCTGTAGTGTATTACTGTTATCTACAGTCACACTATGTTCTATAGCACACCATAACATCTTACTCCTACCTAAATATAATTTAATACTAATTCATCAACTTTGACTACATTTCACTTCCTCTGTATTTAGTAATCAAACTCCTATAATAACCATATTTGAGATCAACCTCAAAAATACATTAAAATTAAAACAATGTGTTGAGAGCAAGTATCATTCAGCTTCACTATGCTATGAGGTAGATTCCATTGTCTTTTAAAAGAAATAAATGAATTAACTGGAAACCATATAAATAATGTGATCTATAACAAGGTCACATAGTAAATGCAGAGCTAGAGTTTATACCCAGATATTCTGGTTTCAGAGTCTGTTTCATTGCTTCCTTTCTCTGATGTGTAATTGTATTAGTTACTTTTCTATTGCTATGTCAAAACACCATGACCTAGGAACCTTATAAAAGAAAACATTTCATTTGAGTATTGCAGTTTCAGAGGGTAATTCCATGAATATCATAGTAAGGAACATGGTGACATGCAAGCAGGGTTGGTACTGGATGGAACATTAGCTAAGAGCTCCTTGAAGCAGAGAGAAGTAACTGGGAATGGTGTGGGCTTTGGAAACCTCTACAGTGAAAGAAGTGAGAAAGTTTGATTTCCAGCTAAACTACACCACTGGTACATTGTTGTTTGTTTGTTTGTTTATTTAATTTTTTTCCATTTTACATACCAACCACCGTTCCCCCTCCCTTCTTCCCGCTCATCCCCCATTTCCCCTCCACCTCCCATCTGCTTCTTAGAGAGGGTACAGCCTTCCATTGGGAGTCAACAAAGCCTGGCAGATCAAGGTGAGGCAGGACCAAACCCCTCCTCCCTGTTATCGAAGCTGAGCAAGGTATCCCTCCAGAGGGAATGGGCACCAAAAAGCCAGTTCATGCACTAGGGATAAATCCTGGTCCCATTGCCAGTGGCCCCACAAACTGCCCAAGTCTCAAACAACTGTCACCCACATTCAGAGGACCTAGCTTGGTTTATGAAGGTTCCCCAGCTGTCAGTCTAGAGTCGGTGAGCTCCAATTTGCTCTGGTCAGTGGTCTCTGTGAATTTCTCCATCATGATCTTGACCCCTTTGCTCAGTATGGCAGTTTCTCAGAAAACTGGGAATCAATCTACCTCATGATCCAACAATACACTCTTGGATATATACCCAAAGGATGAACATTCATACCATAAGGATATTTGCTCAACTAAGTTCATAGCAGCATTATTAGTAATAACCAGAACGTAGGAACAACCTAGATGCCCCTCAACTGAAGAATGGATAAAGAAAATGTGGTACATTTACACAAAGAAGTATTACTCAGATGTAAAAAAACAATGACATCATGAAATTTGCAGGCAAATGGATGGAACTAGAACAAAACCATCCTGAGTGAGGTAACTGAGACCCAGAAAGACAAACATGGTATGTACTCACTCATAAGTGGATATTAGATGTACAAAAAAGGATAACCAGGCTATAATCCACAACCCAAGAGAAGCTAGGTAACATGAAGGACCCTAAGAAAGACATGTATGATCCTCCTAAGAAGGGGAAATAGATAAGATCTCTTGAGTAAACTGGGATTGTGGGGGGAGAGGAGGAGGGAAGGGAAGGTAGAAAGAGAAGGTGAGGGTATAGGATGATTGAGTTGGGGGAGGGACAGAGAGGGAGAGCAATGAAAGAGATATCTTGATAGAGGGAGCCATTATGGGGTTAGGGAGAAACCTGGTACTAGGGAAATTCCCAGGAACCCACAAGGACGATCCCATTTAAGACTCCTAGCAGTAGTGGAGACAGTCCCTGACCTGGCCTTCCCCTGTAATCAGACTGATGACTACTCTAGTTGTCATCATAGAAACTTCATCCAGTAACTGATGGAAGCAATTGCAGAGATCCACAGCTAAGCACTGGGTGGAGCTCCCAGAGTTCAGTCAAAGAGAGGGAAGAGGAATTATATGAGCACCACTGGCACATTCTAAGACCATCAAGTCCTTCCTGTCTGAGCTTTTATCTTGATGAAAGAACAAGAATTTGACACGTCTTTTGTTGCAAAACAAAATTAAACATGTGTTAGTCATATTCCATTCCTCAGAATATTGACTTCTCTGGAAATGAAATATTCAGATTTTAAATATAACATGTAGACTCTAACAGTTTGTTGTGTGTAGAGAATAACAGAATCCTAGCTTTTGAATTCTGATTGCTTCCCCAAGTAAGTGCAAAGATTCAGCCACTTTTGTTTTTACACTGAGGAAAGATACTGAGCTGCTATTTAAATTTAGGTTGCTCTGACCAGGCTACAGAACATAATTCTTTCTAAAAGAAATGATTTCTTTTAAATTCACAATCAAATCACCCAAATTGTAATCACCTTCATCTGAGCCTGATAGATTTTGGGACAAGGGATGTCATGGTTTCCTTTTTTTTCCTGAAAGTTTGTTGTATTCAAAGATCCAAGTTATAACATGTTGCTGCTCAGAGGTTTAAGTAATACCACATTTTAAATTTTGTTGATAAAGCGTACTAGTGTAATGATATTCATTAATCAGCATCAGGATATATTAGGCAGTGAGGCTAAAATAATACAAAAGGTGGTGATTTATGATTTGCCTCTGTTAAATTTTATTAAGGAAGAAACGTTAAAAGTGAGCCTTTTCATACCTGCATCCACTCAATGAGAATTATCAAATATATAATCTTTGGTGTTTACCATCTTTGGGTTTTTTTCTTTAACACCAAGTAGGTTCTCTTTAAGTAAAAGCCAGTTATTATGATCAATATCTTTAACCTAAACAAGAAAGTAAACTGAATACTGAGAGGTTTGATGAAATAATGCAGGACTAAAATATGCAGCCATTATTTGTAGAAGTAGAATTTCCTTCCTAATAATTAGTTTTCTTATTTCTTTACATTGACAACAATTGTTATGCATGCCTTTTATAAACAACTTTTTGGTGATGTTAGTGCATGACTTTATGAAGTGTATTGAAATTCTAAATAGCAACAAATGTTCTATGAGAGAAATATTTTAAATGATCTGATGGAGAAAACTACAGAAGGATTCTGTTTGAAATCCAAATACTTTATCTTGAGCCATGTCATAACATATGTGTGGTTTAAGCTTTAGTTTAGGCAGTGTGTGATGAGACAAAGACTATGGGGTTCCCAACTCTTTTAGCGTCATGCTGTTGTGCAGTTCTCAAAACTGAACTTTTTTTGATGTCCAAGAGTCCTGGTGAATCTCCACGGCTTTGTATCAAGACAAGGTTGTCACTCTTCTTTAGAAATGAAAGGAACAAACAAGGTATCCGTTCTGTAAATTAAGCTTCTAAGTCTTCCAATTTGAAAACAAAATGTGAAATGAATTCTTATAAAGAATGATGAATTTCGAGTCAACAATGTGGGAAATAAACCCTGAAAGAATTATTCCCTGCAAGGAATTCTGGTATCAGGAGGTCATCAATAAACGCATTTTTTCAACTGTAATGCTACAAACATCTCGGATTAAATAAATCTAGTTTGAATATTGGTGTCATGCAGTAACCATTAAAACATTTCTTTTTCAAGAATAAGATATTGTTTTATGTGAAGTGGTTTAAGATTATGTCCATTAGGCTGGGCGCTGGTGGCACACGCCTTTAATCTCAGCACTTGGGAAGCAGAGGCAGGCAGATCTCTGTGAGTTCGAGGCCAGCCTGGTCTACAATGCGAGTTCCAGGAAAGGCGCAAAGCTACACAGAGAAACCCTGTCTTGAAAAACAAACAAACAAAAAAAACCCAACAAAACAAAACAAAACAACAACAAAAAAGATTATGTTCATTAGCTACGGTTGTCTCCTAAAGCTTATAACCCGTGTAGCCATGGGTTCTTGGGCCCCAGGTATGGGTTTCAGTATGTGGAGCAGGCCCGGTATACAACCAGAAATAAGTTGGTTAGTCTTACAACATTCGTGCCAGAATTGCATCAGTGGGTGTGTCTTACCAGGCTGGTCCTTGTTGTAGCTCACATGGTTCACAGCTAAGGAAGACTGGTGATTCCTCCTGTGGTAGCATGCATAACACCTCCAGAACTGTGAGAGCTATCGAATAGGAATGAAGTTCCAAGTGAGTATCAGTTTGATTTCATCTTGTTCTATAACTCAAGTCTATGGTTTCTACAGCAATAGGGTCTCAACATAAAGTTCAATGAGTAACCAAGAGTACTGGCAATAACCTATAATGTTTGGGAATCTATGAGACCTCATTTGCCAAGAACTCTGAAAGTGGTAATGCATTCTGGGTATTGGACTTTTTATGTGTTATCCTTTGGTATCTAGTAGGGGTATTTTCCCCTGCTACAGAGTAAATCCATTTAAAATCTTTAAACATGTTTGCATATATATTTGAGGAATCTTCTACACTAGCAGAATTCCATGAGTTTCATTTAGTGTCTCTCTCCACATCCTCTCATTTGCCCTGCCACCCATCCCTCCTCATTAAACTCTTTCTGTACCAATAGTTCCCTTTAATCACTTTTATGATTGCATTCTATCTCCCCTCTCTTGAAATCCCCTTATTTTCCCTTACTAATTTTCTTACCTCAATGTGTCTTGTAGATGAGAAATTAGTGAATACACTTGATTTAATTAGCACAGGAAACTATGAATGGGACCCTAATGGCTTACACATTAAGTCCAACAATTAATAAGTGGTTCCTCATAAAACTAAAATGCCTCTGTACAGCAAAAACACAGTGAAAAGGCGGCCTACAGAATGGAAAATATTTATAAGATATATATCTGACAGAGGGTTATTATTATCTAAAATATACAAAGAACTAAACAAACATCAAAAAATAATAATCCAATTTTAAAAATGGACATGGAACTAAACAGAAAGTTTTGAAAAGACAAAGTACAAATGGCTAAGAAGCATTTTTCAAATATTTAACACCCTTAGTTATCATGGAAATGCAAATTAAAACTTTTTGAGATTTCATCTTACTCTGAACAGAGTGCTAAGATCCAAAAACCAAATGGTGGCATAGATATACCACATGATATTTTTCTTGGGCATTTATCCAAAGGACTCTATATCCTTCTCTAGAGTTGCCTGATCACACACGTTTATTGCCACACTATCCAAATAGCCAGAAAGTGAAAACAGCCTATGTGTCAATCAGCTGCTAAATGGAGAATGAAAATGTGGTATGTTTACACAATAATATATTATTAAACTCATAAAAATGAAATTGTGAAAATTTCAGGTAAATTGGTAGAGTTGGAAACAATCATTCTGAGTAAGGTGACCCTGAATCAGAAAGTAAATGTTATATAGCTTTGTTCATTTTTAAGTGTTAGTCTTCAACCCTCAGATATGTGAGTTTTACTAAGTATTAATTTCAACAATTTTAGTTGTAATTTGTTCTTGAAAAGAATCATGGAAGAAATATATTAGCACTATAATAATTTAATGGTGACATATAAGGAAACTTGTCTGAAATTGCTTTTAAGGTTGAAGGATCTTAGTGAGATAAAGACATTTTACTCAAAGCATAACTAATTAATAACCTGTACTCAAATGTAAGTACTTCTCTGCTGTGGATGATCTGTATGGCAAATGTGTTGCTAATAAAACACTGATTGGCCAGTGGCTAGGCGGGACTAACAGAGAGAATAAAAAGAGCAGGAAGGTGGAAGGAGATGCTGCCAGACACAGCCAGCCACCGCCAGGACAAGCAGCCTGTAAAGATGCCGGTAAGCCACGAGCCATGTGGCAAGGAACAGAATTATAGAAATGGATTAATTTAAGATATAAGGACAGTTAGCAAGAAGCCTGCCACGGCCATACAGTTTGTAAGCAATATAAGTCTCTGTGTTTACTTGGTTGGGTTTGAGCGGCTGTGGGACTGGCAGGTGAAAGAGATTTATCCTGACCGTGGGCCAGGCAGGAAAACTCTAGCTACACTTCTCATTTCAAATAATTTTCTCCTGCTTGAATGTGCGTGCTTGTATACTCTGTGTATGTACTCACGTTCTATACTTCAACTACCAAAAGTTGTTCCTTACCCACTCCTCAGGCATATGCATCAATGTATCAGTAGGTCAGTTCACACTTGAGAGATTATATATAATCAAGAAATCTGGAAATCAGGTTCTGGGATATTTGTATATAAAATTATACAGTTTACTCAATTATGCAGTGCTTACAATTTTGTGTACATGAGAGATTGTTAATACTGGGAAATTAAGTGCTCAGCTGCTAAACTTACTCCATAAGACCTGAATTCTATTTCCATAACCCACATTGTGGCTCACAAACATCTTTAACCCTTATTATGGAGTATCCAATGCTTTCATTTGGCCTCTGTTGATACTAGGTATACAAGTGCAACATACTCATACATGTAGGCAAAACCACTCATACACATACAATAAAAAATAGTGCACATGATGGATATTGTATAGTGAAGCCCATGCAGTCCAAAGCATGAGACAATGATTAAACTAAGAAAAGAAGTGTTTGTTTTATACATATAGTCACATGTCATATAGAATCACAGGGGACAATTCCAGGGTGGTATGAGGCAAAAAGAGAAGGAGAAAGGAGAAAACTGGGGCTAAAATCTTTTGATGGATTTTCATGCCAAAATCCAGGTAAAGAAAAGTAGGCAATTTAAAATTGGCTAACTTAAGTAATTTCTGACAGAATACTGTTATTGAAGAGGACTCTGCTTTCTTTTTTCCCTTTTTTATTATTAACAAATTTTCTATTAATTTTAAATGCCAACCACAGATCCCCATCTCCTCCTTCCTCCCAGGCTTCCCCTGCAACCCAGCCCTCATTCCCACTGCCTCCAAGGCAAGGCCTCCCATGGGGAGTCAGCAGGCCCTGGTATATTCAGTTGAAGCAGGGAGGACTCTACTTTCTATTGTGGCTCTAGGTTAATTAAGGCAGAATAATATCACCTTTTAGAACATATAGGCCTGTTAGAAAAAATTCTCTGAATTGATTAATCTTTATATCAAAAATATATTCCTGGTTAGGCCCTTTGCTATGAAAATAATTATATAAAATAATCAATAAATAGTCTGAAGCTGAAATATGAAATAGATAAAATAAAAAATTCAGTATAGGTGTTCAACAGTAGATTTCAGGAGACAAAAAAGGACTGATGAATGTTAAGAGAAATAATTGGAATCACCCAATCTAAGGATCAGAAAGCAAAAAGTAATATTGAAAAAAATGAACAAATCTGTCAACAGACATTTTCTGTCCCAAAATGGGTTAATTTAAATGTAAGAGCTAGTTTGTAATAATCCTGAGCTATTGGCTGAGAATTTACAATTACTATAAGACTCAGAGTGGTTATTTGAAAACAGGCAGTCGGGACAAGAAACTTTTGTTTTCATATGGTGTTCCAACATAGGGCCGAAATTTCCACATAAAACCTGACAAATCTTAAAAAAGGATTCTAGGCACACAAGAATGGAGCCAAGCACTACTTCTTCATAGCTGCCTTTTGTCTGGTGGGCTCCGTTTGCTTGCAGTGAGCAGAGGCATGGCTTCTTTAAGAGACAGCTTCCTGGCTCAGTGCTATTGGCAAAAATGGGCAGGCCCTTATGCCAAACACTTATATGGAGTTTATGAGCAGTCAGCAGCACACTACTTGGTGGTGGCATGGACCTAGAAATTTCACAGAGTTGAAGGGGTAAACATGGCTCCCAGAGCTGGTGGTAAATATGACTCCACCATGAGACTAGACTTTCAAGTAACTGAGGGGGAGGAACCAGCACCAGCATGCTATGATCTAAGTCACACAACAGTTTTTTTTTTTTGGATCATTCAGACAGAAAAGGTTATATATGCACAGTAAGGACATACTTAAACAAAAAGAGACTCTAAATGGGTCACAGCATGTTTAATAATATGTGTAGGCTTGGGAGAGAGAACACACACACACACACACACACACACACACACACATATATATATATATAGAAAAAATACAGTTGTAAAATAAAGTCCTTAAAAAGGAATAGAGTAATAAAAAGTATACTAAGCCAAGTAAAGATGGAAAATAGAGAGAGTATAGATATTGTATGTTATAGTGTTGTCTTTAAGTTTTTTGACTGCTGATGAACAAATGACAACTGTTGAGAAACATTTGATTTTGAAAGCTGCTAGATTAAACCAACCTATATATTTGAAAAATATCTTGACTTTAAAATTTAAGTCAAAAGATATGTTATTTGGGGGAAAGGCTCTGCTTTTCTTTCCACAGGAAATGAGAGGCTCTGGATTCATTCTAGGTTAAAGAAAATCAGGTTTGATCAAGGAAGACCCCTGAAAATCCTAGCTACAAACATAAAGAAATAAACCTAGACGAACTATAAGACATGTGATGTATATTTTACCTGCTCAAATACATAACAAAAAATTATCTTTGGCAAAGTATTGTAAAATTCACAGTGTATGCTTGTATTAATGTTGATATATATGTTTTCTTTAAACGTTTATGTATTTTCAGAGCAAGCAGACCAGATATCAATGAATACAGATGACCCAGGTGATCCAACATCTCAAAATGCCTCTGTTATAGTCTCCTCAAAATTCTGCATCCAGAATGGCTTCAAGGCTGCTGGCTGAGAAGATCCAGTCAGGATTTGACCATAATCCTAAATTTTCTCAGGGTCCCCCAAAGATTACCAGTGCCCCCAATCATTTCCCAAATATTGGTTATAAATGTTTGTCATTGTTTAGGGGAGTTGGTTACACGTTGTTATTGGTAACAGTCAGGAAAAGAGCTGAACAAAGAATATTAGATTCAGGGATCTTGTTCTAAAAAGAAAAAGGGGGATATAGAAATAGGATTAAAGGATAGATTATTGAATCCAGTTTAATCTAAAAAACAGCTATTAACCTCAGGATATTTTACATTGGTATGGATTTTAGTTTATTGATACAAATTTAAAGCTATTTCTGTTATGCTGCATGTATGTTTCTACTCTTGTTTAGGATATTGTGCTTATATGGCTCATTTAAAACTGTAATATATAATTAAGAAATAGAGATTAATAGTCATCTATAATAGCAAACTTTTAGTCATGTTAATTAGGTTTTCAAGGTCATATAGAGATATATTTCATATAGATAGACAATCTTCAAACACTTCAAAGACCTATATATTATGGGATTTAAAATGTTTTATGAACTTAAACTTTTCCTGATAGTGAGACATGTCTGCTCTTGGCAGCACTAATTACTTCAAAGAGGATGATGGACATTGAAGAGACTCTGTATGGAGTTTGTTTTCTTTATGTCAAAAGCTAGCCATATGGGCAAAGAAACTGCTCTTGCATAAACTGCTGACAGTTACTGTCTAAACTGGACCAGCAGGATGCAAGAAAAATGACTGGCAAACTTTGCCAAGACAAGGTAGGACAGTCCTTAAAAATTCCCTGTTTCACAGGAAAGTCTGTCAGGTATACTAGGCCCATCAGCCAGAGTTGGATGCCTCAACATTGCTGAGAAACTTTGGATGACTTTCCAGACAGCCCTGTCCTTCTCATTAGATAACATTTCATTCTTCTGGCATCTTTGATGGAGTTGAAGATTGAATAGTTATAATTATAGATTTCCTTAGTTATAATAGAAAGTAAATTAGATACTAAACTTTAACTTACCAAGATAAGATAATTAAGTGTTTTCTCTAACTTTGCCAAATGAAATTGGATTGGGTAATGTTACTGTAATTCTTACTTAAAAAGGCTTTTTGTTGTATATAGTTTTACTATATTAAATTTAAAACCTTCCTTTTTAATTTGACAAAAAGGAGAAAATGTTGTGGAACAATCCTTTTTCTATACTATTAATATGTATTACTCTCATTGGTTATTAAAAAGCTGACTGGCCAGTAGCTAGACAGGTAGTTAGGTGGGAAAACCAAACTGAGAATGATGGGAAGAAGGAAGGTGGAGTCAGGGGAGATGCCAGATAGCTACTGAAGGAAAAACACATGCTAGAGGACAGGTAAAGCCACAAGACATGTGGCAAAACATAGATTAATAGAAATGGGTTAATTTAAATGTACGAGCTAATTAGTAATAAGACTGAGTTATGGGCTGAGCATATACAATTAACATAATCCTCTGTGTGATTATTTGGGACTAGGCAATTGGGACAGGAAACATCAATTTACATAAATCTTAAGGTACATCTGTGACACAATAAAGCATGTTAACTTATGCATTATGGAAGTTCCAGGAAAAGAACAAAATAAATGATAGAAAAAAAAATATATATATATATCTTTGGTTTTTCGAGACAGGGTTTCTCTGTGTAGCTTTGCACCTTTCCTGGAACTCACTTGGTAGCCCAGGCTGGCCTCAAACTCACAGAGATCCGCCTGGCTCTGCCTCCTGAGTGCTGGGATTAAAGGTGTGCACCACCAACGCCCGACGAAAAATATTTTTAAAATAATGACTGAAAAATCCCCAAATTTGACTCAATGTCATGAATCTACACATGTAAGAAGTTTGATAGTAAAAATTTAAAAACTCTTTCCTTAAGATCAAGAACATAACAGATCTTTTCTTTCACCAGTAATTTTCAAGATTGTTCTAGAAATCCTAAGGACAGCAATTAGAGAAGAAAAGAAAACAGTGTGACATATAAGAAAGGAAATATAAAATTGTGTCTGTTTTTTCTGCATATGGAAAATATGAAAGAACACATAAGAAAACTACTAGTAAATACATTAATTGAACAAAATTCTTACATTAATATTAGTACATGAAAACTAACAATTTTCATTGCCACTCTGTTCAAATAGCTAGGAAATGGAAACAACCTACTTGTCCTTCAACTGGCAAATGGATAATGAAAATGCAATACATAAACACTCCGGAAAACTATTGAAATCTAAGGAAAAATGAACTTATTGAAAGTTCAAGCAAATGAATATATCTAGAAAAGATTATATTGAGTGAGGTAACCCAGTCCCAGAAAGAAAACATCACTTATTCCATCTCATCTGTATGTCCTAACTCCAAATCATTAGATGTGACTATACACCCTGGAGTAACCACAGATGAAAAAAAAAGTAAAAAAAAATTTAAAAAAAGGACCATGGGGGATATGGTAATAGAGAGAGTAATAGCAGGGTAAGAGTACTTTGAAGGGGAAATGGAGAAAAACAAGATAGCTGGTTAATTAAGAAGTCAACACAGAGAAGATAGAAGGATGAAGGTAAAATAGCAGTAAGGATGTCTTATAGTCATAAGGAATTATACTAACATTACCTAAAATTACATATAATACACAGAATTTATATATATACACATATAATTTTAATGAAAAATTTCCATCTATGCTAATAATGGTTCAACCAAGAGCTATCTAACAAAGTCCCAACATCAGGCATGAAAAGCCTCCTTTTGAATTATTTGTTAGGTTAACGCAAGAGATTCCTCAAACATTATAAGCCGTTGCTATTGCCCTTGGTTGCCTCCCACAGCTGGTTGGAAAATCCCTACTGTTGAAGACTCCATGAATGTTGGACACAAGACCCGAAGGATACATACTAGATTTGACCTGAAAGCCTCCTCCATGAGGAGTAGTTTTCATGATATCAGAAGGCTCAATGTAAGCTTCAAAGAGAAAGAAGCAATCAGTAATCATACCCAACTAAAATTCCTATGAATGACAACAATGACCAGTATGGCACAATAATCCAAAAGGTGCAGGAGTGGCACTCATATTTTGGTGGCTATCAACAGCTCTCTAATTGGACTTAATGCCTGCTTAACAAGAGGGAAGCCATGCTTGGTACAGGAAACCTAGCCAACTGATCTGACTAGTGAGTTCATGGATCTTGGAGGAGAATCTACAGCCTCCACTTTACTATACAAACATAATTCCTAACTGCATTCTAAATATTTACCATTATATGCACAGATAAGTGTATTCTCATCCTCCAACAACAGCAACAAAAAAATAAACTTCTCTTTGCAACAGATTAAGACCATTACAGAAAACCACAAACTGACACATCTACAAACACAGCTCCTATACCTAAGGCTCAAAGAATATTGTGGAAGAGAGGATGGAAAGATTGTAAGAATCAGAGAAACAAAATGTCTTTTGGGAGACTGAATGTCCTAGAAGAGTCAGGGAAGCAATATCCATGAAGTCTGAACAACATTGCTGCCTAAATAAGACCTGAACAAGAATAATACCAGCAGATATGGTAGCATGGAGGAGAGAAATCTCATGGAGTTTAAACTCTAGAAAAAGAACTTTAGGCAATTTAGGGATGCTGCGAGCAGGAGAAATCATCTTTCCCAGAGAAGAGTCCCCCAGTTGGTTGTCCAATACCAAGTTGTCAGTCCTGAAATCATATATATAAGTAATATTATAGAGATTGAGAAGATTTTATTTTATTTATATATTTAGGAGTGTGTGTGTGTGTGTGTGTGTGTGTGTGTGTGTGTGTGTGTGTCAGAAAGACAAAGAAAAGCAGGTTAGAGACAATTAATTTAAGAGAGCATAGTCAGGAGGTACATGGGGGGGTGGTTTGAGGAAGGAACGGAAAGCAGAAAATAGTGTCTTCATATTTTAATTTCAAAAAAGAGAAGTCATATGAAAACCTACCACTGTAGATGCTTCTTAAAATATATACATATAAAAAGAAATTTAAATGAAGCTGTCATATATTGGAGGAAACAATACCCCAACTAGATTTCATATGCTATCAATAAATCCATCAATATTATGAATGAGTTACATCTTTTGAATCATTTGCCAAAGGAGTCTCAAAACATACCTACCTCCACAAACACTACATGCTATATTACCAATGTTATTAGTTACCTTCTCCAACTTGAAGGTAAGCATTATTCCTCAAAACAATATATACTTATGGCACAGAACATGGAGAAATTGAGCTGGTGCTCAACTGGAAGCTTTACTCCTATTGGTTAGCATTTATACTTCGAGAAGGTGCTATACACACTACTGTTAGAGAAAAATAGTCATAAATCTCACCAGGCACGTGAAAGCTATAACAATGAGGTACTTGCAAGATATGACCACTGGTACAATACTTGCATGAATGTTAGGGGAATAACCAATTACCTTTTAAAATTGTATTTAAGACCCACTCCATGAGTTGGAATCCACACCTGATATTCTTAATGAGGCCAAGAACCTGAGAGTAGATAGGTCCTGGGCCCTAAAGGAAAACTAAAGTTATTATTCTGCTAAGTGAACACAACTATAAAATTACTCCTAATGACATATTGTTATACCCATAGATCAGTGCATCACTCAACCCCATCAATGAAGCGTCTTCTTACAGTAGATGCTAATCAATGTAAAGTTATTTTCATTTCAAAATGTTTTTGTTTTTTGTTAAATGTTGAAAGGATATTTTATTACCTCATTTCATTTTACCAATTCTTATGGAAATCTGTAACCTTTATAAAAATTGTATTTACATGTGAAAAATATACTGCATGAATAGTAAGTTTACATTTGCAAATAGATTCTGTGAACATGATATTTAATAAAAATATTGTTTATGGTATTATTTAAATATGAATATATGTAACACAAATTAAGAGAAAAATGGTTATGTTATACACACATAATGGAACATTCATGTCTTATAAAATGGTGCTTAAGAAGAGGATTTGGTAACAGAGAAAGGCTTATGTTAAAAAAATTCAGAATTTAGATTTTATTTCTATTGATTTTTTTTAATGATCCATAATAGTGATAGCAAAAGAAGAATATGTAAAACTGTCAATGTGAGCATTGTGGTAAATTTAAATTATTTTTATACTTATATGTATTTTCCATATTTCCTTCCATAAATATTTTTGTTTATATCCCTCATAGGATAGGAATTAGAATTAATAGTGAATGGAAAGTACAATTAGATTTAATTTTGAGGTTAAGACAAAATGAAAAGTTTTCCAAATTTTTATATAAAAAAGTTGGTCTCCTTTTATTTATGTAATTCATATTATTTGACATTTTAAGGCACTAAAACGTACACTTTGTAAGTTTAGAAAGAACTGTAATGAGTAATTATGCTCTTTGGAGTATAATTTGAAATCTAACTGTATGTTATTAGGACATAATTCATAAACAGATACCACCTTGCATAGAAATGGGTGTAAACAATTTTTATTCCTTGTTTGATATTTTGAATCATCACCACATTTTAATTATTCACAAGGTTTCTATGCATTTCATTTTACTGAAGATGTAAGCTTTTAAAACCACTGGTATTTTGAAAATCTAAAGCTGGGGTGATACATGCTCAGGTGCTAATTTATTTACATCAATTAATTTCAGGCCTCTGATGTAAACCAATTAGTATTCAACACTTAATGGAGTCATTATCTGTCAGATTAGCTGTAGGAATGCTTGTCACTACTACAGGGCCAGGCACCAAAACTTTGCTAATAAAAGTAGCAGAATTAATGGAGTGAACAGCTTAGATAATGACTTAATGTGGAACATACAGTACAGCAAAAGGCTGATCAGCTGTCTCCAAAGAATAAAGATATCAGAGAAGCTGCTACTTTATGCTCCCCCAAATGAGTTTAGACACTAGTGTTAAAAATATGCTAATTTTCTTTACACACTGTAAAACTGTGCCATAATTATACCAAATCTTGTTGTCCGGTGGTCAGATGGTATGGCATACAAATAGAGATGAGTTATATTTTATTAGAACTCCAAGCTGCTATTTTAAATGACCATAATGGACCAACAAGGGGGAAAGGTGAGGCTACAATGACCATGTATATCAATCACAGGAAACCTCAGTGGTATTTTCAATCATGCTGCAACTTCCACATATCACAAGTGATAAGAACCATAGTCCCAGGGGCAGAATGCCTGTTAGAAAATGTAGTTTGGTTGAAGAAGAATGTAACTGAAAGTTCATTGCTCATTAGTTTCCGAATGCAAAACAAAATCCACACGAAGATGTCAATAATCCATGCAGGCTCAAAAACTTTGCTCAGGCTTCTAGGTAATTGAATTAGCATATTATTTCATCTCTTAAGAAACATGCTTTTGTTGAAATACACTGGGGGGATTTTCATTCAAATATGGGCTATTTTCATTTGACATTATTATTTTTCCTTTCTACATTATCAGTGTCAGAGCAAGGAGGAATCCATTATGCACTCACTATGACTGTCTAGAAATTACTTATGAGGACAATTTTCAGGACACATGATTTAATAGTTAAGGCATTTTGTCATTAAATTTAGAATCTTTTCAGAGGCAGAAATAAGTATTCCAGGGCTTTCTTTAATTCTTTTTTAATTGTCTTATCATGAATTATATACAAAGATTATGTTTAAAACATTTTATGAGTTGTTTATCACCGAATAATTAACTTTTGTTCAAAATAGCAGTTAAGAAATTAGCAGCACTGACAGTATGGAATTTAGTTGCACTTAAATGATACAATCAAGAGTGAAAATTATATTTTTAGAATATACAAGGAAGATTTTTGCAGTATAACATTGCCTGGGATGCTCATGTATAATGTAACTTCCTGTCCCCAACTCATCCTTAATAAATGAATTTATCTATGATTTTAGGCCCAGTAAAAAAATCTCTTGATTAAACTTTAAGAGTCATAATTATGTCACAAACTGTTACTTGAAAACTATTACATGTGGATTGACCTTAATTCCAAATTGGTTTGGGGACATATATCTAGTAGCTTATTCCCACTGACAAAACAGGATGCTTGAAAGAAAGGGCTGAATCTTACTTGTATTAGGCTGATCGTTTTATTTTACAAGCCAGTAACTAAGATCCATTTAGGCTAACTACTTTTCAATGGTATAGAGACAATAACCTAATTCAATTATCTCCAAGTTCAACATTCACTCCATTACAGTGATAAAGAAATAAGGGAAAGTGAGATATATAGTAAGGATGGAGAAATGCCTCAACAAGTAAAAGCATTTGCTGCATAAACATGACTATCTGAATTTGATTCCCAGAATTCACTTTAAAAAGTTGCATGCAGTGGTGAGTGTCTATAATACCAGTTCTCTCACACTGAGATGGGAGGCAGAGACAACAAAATGACCTAGATGTTCATAGGTCACCTCGCCTGGATTGTACAGGACTGTAGAAATGAGGGAGACCCTGCCCTATCAGGTGGAAAGAGATAACTGACTCCCAAAAGTTGTACTCTGGCCTCCACACACAATAGCATATATATGTCTGCAGACACACACAAATACACAAACACAGACACGCAGACACAGGCACACAAGCCATATATATACACAACAAATTAATATTAATATTAATGATAAATGTAAAACTCCATGTGTTTAAGTAAGTCAAAATAGCTGTCAAAAAACAAAAGGATATGGATTATAAGGTTTACTGATTTATTCAGAATTATTTTTCAATATTTCATTGCAAATTAATCTACAACTTACAAAATTTTCTTACCATAATCAGAGTATATACTAAAATTTAATGCACAAATTAAATTCACATATGTTTTAGGATAGCAATTTACAGCCACAAATATTTTCAATGACTTTTAATTTAGACATATTTTGTTATTGTATATTGTAGCAGTTTATGTATAGTACTCTCATTAAGAAACTTGTGAAAAAAAAGACATCAACTAGTCATATAGACATTTTAATATTAACAAGACAGGGTTATGCATTCTTTTTCTATAATTTACTGCAAAGACGATGATTTATTAGTAAGATATGGTAATTTGGCTGTCAGTTTTAACCTCTATACCCAGGAAAATACTACATTGTGTAGTCTAATTAACATTCAAACCAGAAGAGATGCAGCCAATGAGACATGGAGTCTATCTTCATGTCCAACAGTGGTTAAAATTGGATGCTTCACAGAAAATCATACCTCATCCCATCCCCAATGACCTAATTGTGAAATACTATACCAAAGAATAAAATGTTTCACAGATCTCAGCTGGTGATCAGCCAGTGCCCTAAAGCACAGGGATTAATAGTCCTTGTAATTTTATCCTAGCTAGTGTGTCTGCATAGAATATCTTGTATACCTAACCTCATTTTTAATGTCCTGCTAAGACCCAATAATATCCTATGGCAATGCTGCCCACTCATCATAGGGAAATTTTTCATCCCCATAGATGCTGCAATATTCCTGTCCTCTTCTGTTTAAAGGAATAAATTGTACGGGTTTTAAGTTCAGTACAAAAAAAATTTACAATAAAATTGTTAGCTTTATCTTTGACCACTTAGAAAATAGAATGAGACTTTGCTTTGTATTTAGAAAGTTAGGCCTTAGATTTTTTAATTAAATAGGTTATTGCTTCAAGGAAGCCTTTTGCTTAATAGCAGGCAGTAAAATGTTTAATAGCTTTCCCTAAGCTAGATTTTGGTTATACAATGCAGAATATTGTCTAAACATTTGGAAAATACTGTTTTCTTAAACTACCTCTTGCCCCCAACCCCACATGGAAATGATCTATAGCTCTTTCCCATTCATTAAAAAATCTGAACATGATTCATTCCTGGGAATCTAAGATCTAATTGGTTTAATGTTTACCAAAGTACAATTGCAAATTTAGGAGTAATATTCTGATTTTTAGAATAGGGAGCTAATCCCTGTTTTGGTATAAAGCATTATTCTAACTGCAAAATCTAGTTCAGTGGTCAAGTCTTAAAACCTTAAATAGAAAGATATTCATATTGGACTATGTCTACTTTCTATCTGTGAGAGAATTCCCTCTACTTTCACTGACAAGAAGGTTTTCTCCTTTACTGAATGATTTGGTGACTGGAGATGAATCAACAAGTATTATTTATTTAAGCATCAACTTCTGGTAGTGTAACTCATGCAACACCAGTATGATCGGAATGACTGGCATATATATCCACATACCACTAATGAAAACAATGAGTTGTGTTAATGACAGTTTGGACACAAAGAGCTTGTGAAGTCTTTGTAAAAGGTGGGCTTAAATTTGACCAAGGAAATGTGGGTGAGGGATTTTTTTTTGGAGGTAAGATTGGAGCAAATTATTCCTTACAAAAAAAAAAGAGATTCATGTTGCTAAAATGAAAAATGGTGGTTGTAAACAAAGAGAAGTTTCTTTGACACAGAAGCAGCTCTAGGACTTAGTTCCTTTTTCTAATCAATCCTTTATAGAGAGGTATGGCCTTGATGTTTTGTGCATTGTCTCCTTTTGGTGTAGCCTCTCTTTTTACTCTCATCCCAGCCAATTAATTCTGCTTCTACTTCATTTCTGCCCGCATTTAATCTTTCATATGCTTCATTACTACTGTTTATGTATGAATTTTCACTTTCTTTTTTTTTTGGTTTTTCGAGACAGGGTTTCTCTGTGTAGCTTTGTGCCTTTCCTGGAGCTCACTTGGTAGCCCAGGCTGGCCTCAAACTCACAGAGATCCGCCTGGCTCTGCCTCCCGAGTGCTGGGATTAAAGGCGTGCACCACCAATGCTCGGCAATTTTCACTTTCTTATCAATAATATTGACATAAAAATTTGAAGACTACTAACTGATCATGTGGCATAGATTGAAAGCCAGACTATATGTCCATGAGATGACCAATTATCATATACAGGGTTATTGTAGGATATGGAAGAAAAGGGGAGAAGGGCCATTTAGTAGAAAATAAAGAATGTGTTCTAGACAATTTCCTTTAAATTGATATGTGGTAAAATCAAACATGACAATTTGGCCTATCTGGTGAATTGCAATGGAGTGATAAACACAACAAAAATGATGGGTTGATATTAAATTATAATACTCTTAATTGCTAATCTAAGGATCATTAGCATGTGTATATATCAAGGGAAGTGCTTAAATCTGTTTTTCAAATGGTAAACATAGTATTAGTCAGTGTTTATATATCACTTACTATGCTATAGGCACCATCATAAGTACTTGAGTGGTGATTTATTGAATAAAGAATAAGATCTTTAGTTCTGATACTGCCAAGACAAACCTTAGAGAAAATACCTAAAGGTAATGGTGGGATAAACATTCGACAGATCATGCATCAGTTTTCAACAATCTGAGTCAGTTTGTTGAGGTTTCTATGGGATATTTTGTGGAGAGTTTTGCATAAAGTATAGACTGACGCTTGAAGGAAAATAAGGCAAAAGAGATTTGAAAGTGATTGTCCATTGCTAAATGAGAACTTGCAGTGTGAACTGAGAAAGTATAATAATACATGTTGATGTATTGCCACTAAAAATCTTTATAGAATTATAGCTCTCCAGCTATATGAAGGACTTTAAAAAATATACTGTGTAACATTCTAAATGAGAAAATTAAATCCAGAGAGATGAGCTTGTTCAGGGTCACAAAACAAACAAACAAAACCAAAAATAAACCACAGAGTAAGAGATTTGATTGTAAAGATACTAAGCAAAATTGAAGTGATGTTTGTTCATGATATGTTGTTTCAAATTGTGTTTATGGTCAACAATGCTTTTAGAATATCTCCTTAATTTTATTCTAGAGAGATTAGCAATTTTAAACTTCAATGCATGCCTTTCCATTTAATTAATTAAGTACATTTTTATAATTAGTTCACAATTTATAATAAATATTCCTCTAAAACATGATAGGTCAATCTTTGTTTAAAGGGCCATTTGGTAAATGTTTTCATCTATGCCTCTACTAAACACTGCTTTGTACTACAGCCACATATAATCTAAAAACTGATGAATGTGACTATGTCCCTATAAAATCTTATTTATAAAAGTGGGACAGTGATCATAGTCTGGCCCATGTGTTTAATTTCATTAACCTCCTACTTTAAAAGTGTTTGAAGAAGTTTGAAGAGTATCCATAATGTTTCCTCAGAACTGTAAATATATATGCCCCAAAGTGAGATGGTGATCATGTACAGTAGGAACTCTGCCTGCATAAGTTCTTGTTCAAGTTTATGTTTATTTGTGTGTAGAATGAGAGCTCCAGTTTATGCAGATTGGCTCAGTATCTTCATTTGTTAGTGCTGTCTCACTTTGAAAAGTCTTATACAGTTGCTTAAATCTCATGCCAACATGATATCCATTGTCTTAGTAAGTTACTAATATTTGGGGTGTATTCAAAATCTTCCATGTAATCATTTGGGCACATAATCATCTTCCAAAACTTATCTTGCTAGTTTCTTTTTCCTCCACTCAATTTCAAAATGGAAGATGAAAGGAATGAGAGCCAATGGGCTATGTTCTTGAACAAGATGCTTTAAATTAGCTCTGAGAGGAATTTAGGAGCAAACAATAGTGTCAGAAACGGACTTTGGTCACAACTGGTACTGAGGAAAGAAAATTACCACAACATTCCTGGAATCTTTATTTTCCTAGTTGTGTGTGAAAGAAGGGAAATGCTTAACATTTTTTGATATCCTCCTGAGAACTTCAGAAATTAAAAGCAGAACACAGCCAACACTTTGAAGACCAGATATAATCAGGTGGTCTTCTTGGCACTATGCATTTATTTTCCAAAACTAAAATTTAATAACTCCTCTAGAAGTTCTTTCCTAAATGTAAATTGGGGTTAATATAATTCTATGATAAATAAAGTTCTAGCTTTGTCATTTTATTAGCTCTCTGTGTTAATTTTTGTGAGCCACTTCCCTTATTTGGGCTTCTGTTTCTTCCTTTTGTTACATGAGGTTGTAATCTGTGCGTTGGCAACAGAAACTTTGGAACAATCAAATAAATGATTTAGATAATGTCAAAAGAACGGATCTGTATAAATTATGCATATGTATGCAACTTATTTTGTATAAACACTTATTTTTCTTCCCTTTTGTCTGTTTCTCCCACAGAATATGGTAAGTGTAATCTATTCAAATACCCCTTTCTTTTCTTTCAAATTATAGGTTGGTTTGTCTTCTGACTTTGTGCAGTCAAAGGATCAATCTCTCTCCTTCTGTCTCATACACATTTTAAGGATCTGGGTAAGTATCTTGCTGTCCTAGACAAAAGTGAAAGAATACAATATACACACAAGGTTATAAGCAGTACATAGGCAATTTCTTTTTCTCTAGTAAGTATTTATGACAGTAAACTTGATATGAGCAGCTGTACCCTGGGTGTGATTTTGTTTTTCTTAGAAACTGCAGGTGCTTTTTATCCCAACATAAGTGTTCTTTATCCAACGCCAATATAAAGTTTAAAACTTAGTGTATTCCTCCAAAGACTTGAAATATTAGAAATGGGTTTTAAGGAAGCAATAATAACGTTAATCCCTTTTCTGTATATTTCATTATACTTTATCATTTACAAAGCCCTTTGAGTCAAACAGGACAGGTGGTAGCAGTCTTTCTTTATAGGTAGAGAAACTGAGGCCATTAAATATGATGAAGACCTTTCTAGACTGAAAACAAATTAATGAAATTACCATGATTAAAAATCCAGGTGAGTTTTAAGTATTTTAATACCATTGTATTCTATTTCATGGGTCAGATAAACAATATACTTAAGAAAACCCAGTGAGGTAAAAAGCTAGAATTTAAATATAAAAATTGTTTATCATTATTTTGATTAAAGCAAACACCTATGCTTTAAAAATAAAATTTGTTGTGTATATCTGGAGTGTCTAATATTATACTATATTTTGCACAGTGTTTCTATGTATGAAAAGGTGACTATAGCAAAACAGAGCAACATATCTTGTCATGTGATGTAATTGCATTTTTGTGACAAGCACTGCCAAAATATACTTATTTAATAGAAATTCTAATATAATAATTGTGTAAATTTAGTTCTTAGATGCTATATTAGGTCTCAAAACTTGTGAATGCTCTATATATGTTATTTTTATATAATTTAACATACATATCCCTTTTTTCTCCACTCCTTTTTCCTGTCCATGGTAACCACTGTTCCACTCTCTATTTTTGTGCATTTCTACTTTGTCAAAGGTATATATCAAGATGTCTTTATTATACCCATGACTATATACAATGCATATTTGCCAATAAAATATTTTAAAAATTAAAAAATAAGGAAACTATTTGTCACAATATGAGCAGTGGAGATGTATATACCACTTGTAAGTGAGTTTGTATGATATTATTTTCATTTCTGTAGTTCATTTAATGTAACATGTTATCTTCCAGGTCAATTATTATGTCAAATGGCAGAAACCCATTTTTTAAGTTGAGTAGTATTCTCATATATATTATATTTTATCCATCCATCCATCCATCCATCCATCCATCCATCCATCCATCCATTGAGGGAAATTTTGGTTGTTTGCATATCTGGACATTGTGAATAATGATACAATGAACATGGATGTGCAGATATCTTTAAGAGATGATGCTCCCATTCCTTTGGATAAATACCCAGAATGTAGAATTCCACATCATAACAGTTGTATTATTTTATTTAGTTAAGAAATCCCTGGGTCAAAAGCTTATAGCTATCTAAGTCATATGCCCTTTCCTAGTAGTATTATTTTGCTAACTAGAAATAGGTTGCTAAGTCCTATAATATTTGTGTCACTATTACATCCATGAGCATATTTTGCCGCACCAGTCATTGCTGTAGTTGACAGAGTCTAACAGCCTATATAGCGCCTTCTAATATTATGAAAGCTAGTCTATGGGTAAGAAACTTCCTGTTAAGTACCAACTTGATTTCTCCATGTTGTATGACTCAAATATGTTGTGTCTTCATCACTAGGCTCATGCCATCATGTATTATACCAAGTGAAGTTATCCAGAATCAGAAAGACAAATATTGCTTGTCTTGCGTCATATGTGGATCTTAATATCAAATCTTTAGGTTTATATGTTTAACTTAGAATACCCATAGAATTGAAGAAACTAGAAAGGGACCATGTGGAGAGGGAAGAAAGACCTTAAGGAGGTTGGATAGCATAACATGGATGCTATGAAGTTGAAAAGAGGAGTAATGAAGCTGGAGGTTTATGTGGGAAGAACAATGGGAGGGTAGGGCAGAGGAGGCGTGTGTGGAAAGGCTAGTTTACACAAAGGATGTTTGAAAAAGTCATACAGAAACTTACTATTTTATAACCCTCATATATAATACATATTTATATTAACATAAACTAGTTCAATTGGAGTTACCCTACATAGGGGATAAAGCCACCTCAGAAAACATAGACCAAGTAAAATTCCAGTGCCAGGTGTGAAAGACATCCCTTTGAGTTATTGGTCTCTCAAAGACTCACAAAACAATACAGGTTACTGCTGTTTCTCATCACTGCCCACTAGAATTTGAGGGTACATTAGGTTTTCAGAAGTGCATTGTGTTTAACAGCGGGGTTACGTTAACTTTACCTAAGTTTAAATCTTGACAGTTACTTACTAGCAGGTGCTCAGTTTTCTTTAACCCTGATGGTCACTGCATAAGATATGTACACTAATGGAAACTAGAAAATGTAGTAAAGGTTAAGTAAAGTATTCCATAAAACTATCTAAACAGGAGGTCTAAAATACAGTGCATACTCAAAGTGTTGTATTATTAAGTACTATTTGCTATGAGTTGAAGTGTGTATTCCCACTCCCATTCTTATTTTGAAGTTTCAATCCTTAGTGTCTGAGAAAATAACCTTATTTGGAATTAAGTTATTGAAGATATAATTATGATGGGACCATACCAGGGTTAAACTGAATTTTTAGTCATTATGACAAATTTCATGATATTTTTAACAAAGGAATTTGGATAAACATAGAAGAGCTCCTTGTGAAGATTATGCTGTTTAATCCTAAGAAGGTACCACAAGCTAGGAGACAGACCTGAAACAGAATTTTCTCTTCTAAGGACCTTGATCTCAGACATCCAATCTTTGAAACTATGTGATAATAAATGTTTGTAATTTAAGCTATACCATTTGTTATACAGCCTCACAAAGTTAATATATAAGCAAAGGGTCGGTGTGTCTATGAGTCAAGTATTGTGCCATTTTTGACCCATACAGTATGTTTTAGCATCTTTTTTCCTTTAATTTTATTAAGAGATTTTCTATTCATTTTACATATCAACCACAGATTCCCCTGTCCTCCCTCCTCTCACCCACCAGCTTCCCCCCACCCCTCCCTCCATTCCCACCTCCTCCAAGACAAGGTCTCCCATGTGGAGTCAGCAGAGCCTGGCACATTCAGCTGAGGCAGGTCCAAGACCCTCCTCCTTGTACCAAGGCTGTGCAAAGTGTCTCACCATAGGCACTAGGTTCCAAAAAGTCGGCTCATGCACTAGGGACAGGTCCCAGTCCCACTGCCTGAGGGCCCCCTAAACAGTTCAAGCTAAACAACTGTCTCATTTATCCAGAGGGCCTAGTCCAGTACCATGGGGGCTCCTCAGCTATTGGTCCACAGTTCATGTATTTCCACTAGTTTGGCCGGTTGTCTCTGTACTTTTTCCAATCATGGTCTCAATATCTCTTGCTCATAGAATCCCTCCTGTTTCTTGTTGATTGGACTCCTGGAGCTCCACCTGGGACCTGGCCGTGGATCTCTGCATCTGCTTCCATCAGTCACTGGATGAGGGCTCTATCATGACAGTTAGGGTATTCAGCCATCCGATCACCAGAGTAGGTCAGTTCAGGCACCCTCTCGACCATTGCCAGTAGTCTATGGTGGAGTCACCATTGTGGATTCCTGGGGACCTCCCTAGCACTCTGCTTCTCCCTATTCCCATGGTGTCTTCATTTATCATGGTATCTCTTTCCTTGTTCTTTCACTCTGTTCCTCATCCAGCTTGAACATCCTGCTCCCCTAAGCTCTCTTTCCCCTGACCCTTGCCCTCCATTACGGCCCCACTCCCAGTTTGCTCATGTAGATCTCATCCATTTCTCCATCGCTGGGCAGTCCCTGTGTCTTTCCTAGGGTCCTCCTTACTAGCTAGGCTCCCTGGAGCTGTGGGTTGCAGTCTGGTTATCCTTTGCTTTACATCTAGTATCATTCACTTATGAGTGAGTACATACCATGTTTGTCTTTCTGAGTCTGGGTTACCTCACTCAGGATGATATTTTCTATTTCCATCCATTTGCCTGCAAACTTCATGATGTCATTGTTTTTCTTTGCTGAATAATACTCCATTGTGTATATGTACCACATTTTCTTTATCCGTTCTTCAGTTGAGGGGCATCTAGATTGTTTCCAGGTTCTGACTATTACAAATAATGCTGATATGAACATAGCTGAGCACGTATCCTTGTGGTATGATTGAGCATTCCTTGGGTATATGCCCAAGAGTGGTATAGCTGGGTCTTGAGAAAGATCGATTCCCAATTTTCTGAGAAAGCGCCATACTGATTTCCAAAGTGGCTGTACAAGTTTGCATTTCCACCAACAATGTAGGAGTGTTCCCCTTGCTCCACATCCTCTCCAACATAAGCTGTCTTCAGAGTTTTTGAACTTAGCCATTCTGACAGGTGTAAGATGGTATTTCAGAGTCATTTTGATTTGCATTTCCCTGATGACTAAGGATGTTGAGAAATTCCTTAAATGTCTTTTGGCCATTTGATAGTCTTCTGTTGAGAATTCTCTGTTTAGCTCTACAGCCCATTTTTTAATTGGACTATTAGGTATTTTGATGTCAAGGCATTCTTTTTTGATGGATGCCATGAATGAGACTGATGAAAAGATTTTTCCTTTCTGCTTGAAGGTTTAGTTCTCCTTAAAGAGAATATTTTTTATAATTATCAGAAATATATTTGTTTATTCAAGTCAATTTCAGTACTATTCTATGCCCTAAAAGGGTGAACACATCAAAGAAACATGTAGGTGTGATTCAAGATAAGTAAGTCTCTGGCATCCTGACATGAGAGTGATAAAGGACACACGTGGTATAGGGCTTCTTTTTGCAGTGTGGCATTAAAAAAAAAGTTAGCTTAATGCATGTATAACAAGTACCAGCAGGGTGAAGGGCCAGTGTCCTTGCCAAAATGAAACATGCTTACTTAAAATTTAATAACAACATCTAATATGACAATATCTTAATACCTTGAAAACCACATAATTAATAACTTTTGGCAATTCAAATAATAATTTAGTATAAAATATTTGATCTCTGATAGAATATAAATGAATCTTCTTATGTTGTTTCTCATTGGAACAACATGTAGTGGGTATTCACATGCTTCCTTCTTGAGATTTTAATTCACAAGAAAATTGAAAACAATTTAAAAATGTATTTCTTTTTATGTGCATTATGCTATTCATTCTTCTTCCCTGCTTGGGATTGAACACAGTCTTTTAACTAAAAGCTTAACATTTATTCCTATAAGCACTAATATTGAAAAACTCCAAACATTTAAGCCAATAAAATGTTCAAAGTTCATTTAAATAAAAAGGTGGTGACATGTGTTTTGTAAGTGGCTTGAAGAATTTATGTAGTTTCAATGTTGCTACTAATTATTATTAATTTAACATCAATGTGGTGCCAGCCTCTATATAAATTGGAACCCACACAATGTCAAATTTAAAAGTTAATTCATTGAATTAAATAGCAAAACAAAATTGGTTATGACTTCACCACATAACCAAAATAAATTGTTTCCAACAATTTCTACTATATAATAAATAAGTATCAGAGTGTTTAACAAAGGTTTTGTGAGAAGCTACGTGCATTCTGATATCAATTCTCAGATACAATGAATGGAATTAGAATTTGATACCATAAGGTAAACGTTATTAACTATTCTGCTTTTATTCCAGATGTTAGATGTAAGTCGCTTCCTTATTTACCTGCATTTCTGCCCAGCCTTATACAAATTTGAGGTTTTACAAAACCCTCTCAAGTTCTATATAGCTCAAGAAACTCAGGAAGCATTATGACTATGATTACCTTATTTTGATAAAATTATAAGTAATCAAATAAAATATACATAGAATAAAGTCTCGAAAAGTTCCAAACATGAGGACTCCTTTCCTTATGAAATCAGGGTGTGTCACCCTCACAGTATATTGATATATCCCACAATGAGAAATTTTCTCTGAGTTTTATTGTCCAGAATCTTACATAGAATTTGATTTCTTAAGTGTGGTTGATAAAATGATTGGCCATAGGTCATTTGTTTTCAATTCAATATGTCACTTCTGTCACCAATAGTCAGGTTCCCAGGGGATGTTGCCATGTAAGAAGGTTTAGGTGATTCTTCCTATTCTCATGTGGTCTTCATTTATCATGGTCTCCTATTCCTTCTTCTCCCTCTCTATTCTTGATCCAGCTAGGATCTCCTGCTCCCCCAAGCTCTCTTTCCCTCGACCCTCGCCCTTCATTTCCCCCACTCATGTCCAGGCTCTTCATGAAGATCTCATCCATTTCTCCATCATTGGGCAATCCCTGTGTCTTTCTTGGGGTCCTGCTTTCCAGGAAGCCTCCCTGGTGATGTGAGTAGCAGTCCAGTGCTAGAGAGGCCCACAGAAATCCACAAAGATACCCCCACAATAGACTGCTGGCAATGGTCGAGAGACAGCCCGAACTGACCCACTCTGGTGATGGGATGGCCAAACACCCTAATTGTCGTGCTAGAAACTCCATCCAATGACTGAGGGATCTGGATGCAGAGATCCATGGCTAGGCCCCGGGTGGAGCTCTGGGAGTCCAATTAGCGAGAAAGAGGAGGGTATATATGAGCGAGAATTGTTGAGACCAAGGTTGGATAAAGCACAGGGACAAATAGCAAACAAATGGAAACACATGAACTATGAACCAATGGTTGAGGGGCCCCCAACTGGATCAGGCCCTCTGAATGGGTGAGACAGTTGATTGGCTTGATCTGTTTGAGAGGCATCCAGACAGTGGGGCTGGGTCCTGTGCTCATTGCATGAGTTGGCTGTTTGAAACCTGGGGCTTATGCAGGGTCGCTTGACTCGGCCTGGGAGGAGGGGACTGGCCCTGCCTGGACTGAGTCTATCAGGTTGATCTCAGTCCTCGGGGAGTCTTTGCCCTGGAGGAGGTGGGAATGGGGGCTGGGCTGGGAGGAAGGGGAGGGGGGCGGGAGGGGGGAGAACAAGGGAATCCGTGGCTGATATGTAGAACTGAAGTGTATTGTAAAATAAAATAAAATTTAAAAAAAAAGGTTTAGGTGGTGCAAGTTTGCTGGAGTAAGTACATCATTGCAGGTGGGCTTTTAGATTATATAACATTTCCATATTTCCAGTTTGCTCTCTCTTGTTTCATGCTTCCATTTGAAGATGTGAACTCTCTGTCTCTGCTCCTGCCACCATTCTTGTCTCTTGCTGCCATATTTCCACTTCACCAAGACAAATTCTCTTTTATTTATTTATTGTTTTGAGAAAATTTCCCTCTATAATGTAGCCCTGGCTGTCTGGAACCGGCTATGTAGACCCGGTTGGCCTTGAATTCAACAGAATTCACCTGCCTCTGCCTCTGCTCCAGAATGCTAGAATTAAAGGCATTTACCATCATGTCCAGCTTATGATAGACTATTATTTTCTAGAACCCTATGGCAAATATCAATTTCTTTGTTAAATTGCCTTTGGTCATGGTGTTTTATCACTAACAGACCAGTAACTAGTACAATAGCCTTTATGGTTTTAAAGGATTTTCCTTTCATCTGTAATCTTTCTAGGGTTTTTTATCATAAAGGGATATTATATTTTGTCAATGGACCTTACTGTAACATTCAGTATTTTACAAGCAGAAAATAATAAGCAATAATTATTCAATACATATTTTGTTAGATGTTAATTTTATAATTTTGAGTGCTGTATACTAAAGTGCCAGTAAACTAATTCATTAAAATAATGGACTTATGATTAAAATAATATTTACTGTTCAACTTAAAAAAAAGTATGAACTAACAATAGTATGTATCAAATTTATTTTGTATCTTTATTTGTAAGTAATTTATGAATTCATTTGGTGCTTTGTCAGTGTTTGCATAAACTTTGCTAACTGTTGAAATAATATAGAAAAAAAGTCATTTTTTGAGATGGGATCTCATGTAGCCCAGGCTGATCTCTAATTCACTGTGTAGCTGAGTCTGTTCTCTACCTCCTAATATTTCTGTCTGTACTTCCATGTGCTGAGATTACAGCTATAAATCCACACTTGGCCTCAAAACAATAATTTAAATAAGCATTTAGAGTAAGATACAGTAGGTTTTTTTTCTGGTTTTTTTCAGGCAGGGTTTCAATGTGTAGCCCTGGCTGTCTGGAACTTGCTCTGTAGACCAGACTGGCCTCGCAGGGATCCTCCTGCCTCTGTCTCCAGAGTGCTAGGATTAAAGCTGTGTACCACCACCATCTGGCTAGTACATTTTTAAAAAGAATCTATTTATCTAGTTTGAAAAACTTTGTCACAAATCAGTTAAGACACTCAAGCACTAATCATTACTATGCCATTAGCTAAAAGTACATGGAAAAAAATACTTCTCTAAAACACGTTTCTCTCCTTTTTGAAATGGGAATAGTACTTTAAAAACATTTAATTCTTAAACAACACTATTAATAGTTTAAACATTAATCATAATTATTAACACATTTTAAGCACTCAACATTGTCAGCTATTGACAGATTTTATCACAAAACATCCCAATTTTCTCACAGGTTTGAAACTGAACATGTATTTAGTCTCAGAACTGCTCACTATAGTGCTCTGGGTAGCAACTTCAAATTACTGATGCTGACTCTCATCAATTCCTACATTAGTGTCATATCCATGTTGTTGACTAGATGAGTTAGTGATTGTTGGATTAAGATTTGCTGTTTATGATTCTAGCAGTTATGTATGGTAATCTTTAGGCTGATTCTATTATGTGGTAATTTAACACCTTTTAAATGCAATAGTCTAATATTATTATAAACAACATTTTGTACCTGGAAAGGATTATTTACCTTGATTCTTAACTCATTTTTAGAAATATCAAATTTCAGTTAGGAAGAATAAATTGAAAATAATTAACTTAATGTAGCCAGTCTTCAAAGGATTCATTTCCAAAACATCATGCTGTACACTGTAAATATATAATTTTATTTATCATTTAAAAACAGTTGGTTTGTGGTTCTACTTCCAACACTTAAGCAAATAACTGGCCTAAAATATTCTCTTTACTTTACATTTAATAATGAGGTTATAATATATAAATCTCCATACAGGGCCACCTAACACAATAAGGAAATACAAGCCTCAAATAGAAGGGAAATTCAAAACCAGCACACTAACTGAGTTGAAGCTGCAGCTGTCTTAGGAAGACTATGTTGGCTTCAGTGATCAAAGGAATTCAGTGGTCTGGAGATTATACAAAGCAAGGAACTAAGAGTGAAGGTTGTCTTCTAAAACCAGGTATCAGAACCATACAGGTTCAGTGAACCATAGATAATACATCTTCTATAAGAAAAAAGATAACAAGAATGCTTGGTATTGTTTATTTTTACCTTTCACTATAAGCTTTCAATAATTAAATTCTCTAAAAATGAACAAAAATGGCCCTTTCCTCACCTGGACTGAGGATTTTAATTCAGTTTATCTTCAACATGATGCCAATAAATTAGTAATGTTTTCAGTTTGGTGATGTATCTCTATCCTTTGGCAAAGGCAATACAGATCTCCCTGAAGCAACATTTTCCCAGTAAAAAGCCAGGATTTCCTAGAAGTCAGTGTTTGTCACTATGTATCTAGAAAGAAGTAACATCATGAACATCATTTGGAACTTTTTATTAGTCTTTATTCTTGTACCCACACCGAAGCCTATTGAATCAGACTCTCTGGTATAGCAGTCAGAAAACTGTATTTTGAAAAGGCTTCTAGATGCCTCTAATTCAGGCTGACATTTCAGACCCACTCTTCTGGATAAAATCCTAGTAAAGACAAATATGTAATCCTGAATAAAAACTTTCAGAAAAAATATACACCTTAAGAAACTCAACTCCTTCTGACCTACACACAAATGTGTTGTGGAATATTATTATTATTTTTTAACTCATAAAGAAAACATTTAATTAGGGGTGACTCAGTTACAGTTTCAGAGGTTCAGTCCATTATCATCATGATGGGGAGCATGGCTGTGTGCAGGCAGACATGGTGCTGGGGCTGAGACTGCTATATCTTGCAGGAAACAGGAAGTCAACTAAATCACTGGGCCATGTCCTGAGCATATGAAACCTCAAAACCCACCACCATAGTAACACATTTCCTCCAACAAGGCCATACTCTTTGGGGGCCATTTTCTTTCAAATCACCACATTCCACACAAGGCCTCCAAAAGCTCTTAACAACATCATAATGGAAAACGCATTTAGTCCAACTTCAAAAATCCCCATAGTCTGCCACAGTCTCCACAATGTTTAAAAGTCCAAAGTTCAAAATCTCTTCTGAGATTCATGCAATCTCTTAACTGTAATTCCCTATAAAATAAAGAAAAAAAGACCACATACTTTCAACAATAGGCAGAGAAGGAAACAGAAAGCTGATGAAGATGGAATTAAACAAGGGGGGTATGGTCCAGCCCCAGGAAGCAGGAGAACTTGACAGCTTCTGGCTTTAGAGTTAAGTATACAAGAAAGTAGTTATGGAATAAACCCACTGAGGCCAGGTATGTGTCAGGGATGTCCCTGAATGGAGGCCTAGTAGAGAGGTCTTCGTGTGAAGCTGTGAAGTTGAAGCCTGGATTGCCTTGGAGACCCCAGGATATTGGAGATGCCAGAACTGTGGGATACCTGACAAGGAGAGCTGCTAACAGGGAGCAGCACCAGCCCAAGAAAAAGAAGTGTATTGCAGACAACAATGCTGAATGGAGTTGGAGAAGAGAACCTTTTGACATCAGACGTAGAGATGCAAAGTTTGGAGTTTTCCCAGCTCGGTTTCAGTCTTGCTTTAGTCCAGTATTTCCTCACTATTCTCCCTTCCCTGTGTTCTAGAATGGTAATGTATACTCTGTGCCATTATATGTGGAATATTATTTTAAAGTGTGTTGAATGTTTCCCTACTGCTTTTGTTAGCAATGCAAAGATGTGTTACATTTGTTTGATTAAATAAAATTAACTGGCAAGCAGGAGGCTGAGTAAGTAAGTAGCTGACAAGAAGTGGTAGGGAGGAACTATGTATAGCTAGGGTTCTTAATTGGGGGCTGAGTAGAAGGATACCCAGTTTTTTGGAAGACACAAGCAAAGGGAGAAAGCTACTTGCTATTCAGCCTCTCTGAGTAAGCAGTATTCCACTTCAACCTTTGGATCAAGAATTCTTTAAAGGGATAGAGATCTAGATAAAGTTTCCTTTAATATCTGTGGCCTTAACTGCTGCTGGTAGGGAGGAGTTGCAGTTGCTGATTAGGACAGCAGTTGCTTAAGGGAATGCCACTGTAAATAAAAAAAAGTCAACAACACAAATGAAATATTACTGTTTAGTAGGATTCTAACATTTACTATCAATATAACATTAAGAAATTCTGTTTGTCCCCATGTCATTAGGTTAAAATGTGTCAGTTGTTTTCTGATCCCCTGCCTCTTAAAATCTTAACACCTCCTCTTTCACACAGTTCCCTGAGACTTAGGTGTTGGAGTTGTATTACTTAGTCTCCCAGTAATTTCAGAAGCTACACCCATAAAATCTCACGAACATTACTGCCTAAACATGAGCTGAGCAAGGACAATAAAAATACACATGCCAAAGTGGACTGGGGAAAGTCTTCAAGGCCTCAACTCTACAAAAAAGGACTACTGGAAATGAAGGAATGTTGAAAGTGGCAGAAGTAGTCTTCCCCAGGGAAGATCACACCAAATGGTTATCCAATACCAAATGGTCATTCCTGAAAACATACAATTCACCTTATACAGACTAAGCAGGTTATATTTAGGAATATACATGTATACTGTGGTAGTTTGAATGTAATTGGCCCCCATAATCTCATAGGGAGTGGCATTATTAGGAGGTGTGCCTTTGTTGGAGTGGGTATGGACTTGTTGGAGGAAATGTGTAACTGTGGGGGCAGGCTTTGAGGTTTCCTATGCTCAGGATACTGCCCAGTGAATCAGTCATTTTCCTGTTGCCTACATGATGTAGGACTTTCAGCTATTTCTCCAACATCATTTCTGCCTGCATGTAACCAGGCTCCCTGCCATGATGGTAATGGACTGAACCTCTGAAACTGTAAGCTGCTACCTTAATTAAATGTTTTCCTTATAAGAATTGCCATGGTCATGGTGTCTTTTCACAGCATTAGGAAACCCTAAGACAGACAGACAGACAGACAGACAGACACACACACACACACACACACACACACACGTACATATATGCATGCAATAATAATTAATGAGAAAAGAGACCATTAATTTAAAGAGAGTAAGGAGGGTATATTAGTTAGGGTTTTCTAGAGAAACAGAGCTGATGGAATTAGAAATTTATTAGAATGGCTTACAGGCTGTGGTCTGACTATTCCAAAACTGGCAGTCTCCCAAGGGGAAGTCCAAAAATCAAATCGTTTGGTCCACAAGGCTGGATGTCTCATCTGGTCTTCAGTGTATGTCAGAATATCAAAAATGTAGGCTCTAATACAACCAGTAAAGGAATGCATTTGCCAGAAGGGGGCAAGTCAGGAAAGAGCAAGAGCTTCTATCATCCATGTCCTTTATATAGGCTGCCACAGTCCAGATTTAGAGTGTGTCTTTCCACTTCAAATGATTCAACCAAGAAAAACCCCTCACAGGTGTGCCCAGCCACCTGGATTTTAGTTAATTCCAGATGTTTTGAAGTTGACAACAAAGAATAGCCATCACAGAGGGCTACATGGGAGGGTTTGGAGGGGAAAAGGGGAAAGCAGGAGTGATGTAACAATACTATAATCTCAAAAATAAAAGACATGATTAAAAAAGTGTAACCAACTGTGTATTTCTTCCTTCATCCCTACTGGCATGCAGTAAAGCCCATATCAACCCTGCCTGATGTTCTTTAATAATGAAATAAGAGTCTATCTATATAGAGTGTCAAAGAATAACACATCTTGTCCAGTATCCTCATGCAGAAATGATGTCCTAGCAAACATTTTTCTGGCTTATTCCGGCTATAACTTAAATAAGCTATCACTAATATCACTATCTGCCATTTCATTTTAATTTTGTGATGATGGATTCAGTGGTTTCCTGGCACATTCAGGTGATCTGATTATCCTAGATCCCTTTCATCACCATTCACTCTGGCTCCAGCAAAACTATGTCCAGACTTTTCAGGAATTATATCAAAAAGATCTGTTTTCTGGAAGCTGGGCTCATTTTGAACTTTTATCTACCTCACATGATTTCAGTGACACTAGGAAGATGATAATGGTGACATTGAGTGGAAATAATCTCAAATAAAATATTTGATAAATATTTTCTTCTAAAGTTTATAGTAAATTTATGAATGAAGTACTGTTGCTCTTTTCTTCTTTGTACAGATGACTGACATTTTTTAAAAGAGAAATTTCCTTTTTAAAATAGAAGAAATTACATAGATCAGAGGCCTTGGAGAGGACAACTAGGCAGAATTCACTATGTTTCAAACACTATGTGCTACAATAAAATTCTGATGCACTTCTCTGTTTCTGGGAAGATAGCTAGGGGCACTAGAATACCATTTTCCAATGTGCAGAACCACATATATTGTTAACACTGTATCACTACCTGCTGTTTCCCTTTAATTTTAGGAAGACGGTTTCAAGTGGACTCCCAGTACATCTAGGTGATCAGACTATTCTAGTTCTTTCTCATTCCCCTTTCCTCTGGTTCCAACAATTTTTTATCTTCTGTTTTCAAGAATTCAATATGCTTCCTATGTTTGCAGTTTTAACTGATTTAGTGTGCTCTTGTTTCACTGTGAAAACAGAAGCTATTTAAAAAACATTATAGCACATCTAACAAAATCTGTTCCTATATAATCTACTTTAATACACTTAAAAGTTAAAAAGCTTTTGCTTCTACATTATCAGGTTGTCTTGTACATTACTCCTTCATCCTACAACCATGTCAGCATAGCTCACATCTTAAACGCTAAAATCATCATCAGCAACATAAGCATTTCTGAATGTCAAACCCTTTATCTATCATCACTCCTTCACTTATTTATAATAACCTTCATGGCAAATCTCCTCTTCAAAAGCATCATGCTTAACTTTTTCCACTGTTCCCTATCTCATTGTCTGCTAAATGCATTCCAGTTACATTTTATTCTCATCACTCCATTGACATATTATGACACCAGTGACCTCCATGTTGTCCAAATGCACACTCAACATTCATTTTCATTTTATTTTATATTTTAGCAGTATTTTACACAATTGATCATTTTCCTTTATTTGAAACACTTTCTTCACTTAGCCTGCTTTGTGGTAGAGCTTTCAGTTATCTGACTTCTGGGGAAGAGAAGTAACATATTGAGTTGAACCACATGGCTAATTATGCTATCAGCTCTGCTTGTATAATGAAATATATCAATATACTTTTTTTTTTCAATTCCATAGGAAAAGAAGTCCTTGTGTTTGAAACTTTTCTGGACTTTACCCTATATACTACTTAGCTGATTACTTGTAATCTTTATCAAAATATGATAATCATAATCATAGTGCCTCTTGAGTTCTTTGAGTTATTCTAGTGAATTATTCAAAACTTGAGAGGGTTTGAAACCTCAAATCTATAAAGGACTAGGAAGAAATGAAACTAAACAAGGGATCCTACTTACAGCTGACATCAGAAGTAAAGGAAGACTCTTTAAGAACTGTTAATCCTGCCTACCCATGAGCATGAGAGATCTAATAAGAGACCATGGTAAATGGAGACCACATGAGAATAGGAAGAAGCAAAGTGCTAGAGAGGTCCAAAGAAATCCACAAGGATACCTTCACAATAGACTACTGGCAATGGGTGAGAGAAAGCCCAAACTGACCTACTCTGGTGATAGGATGGCCAAACACCCTAATTGTCGTGCTAGAAACCTCATCCAATGACTGATGGAAGCAGATACAGAGATCCACGGCCAGGCCCCAGGTGGAGCTCGAGGAGTCCAATTGGCGAGAAAGAGGAGGGTTTGTATGAGCGAGAATTGTTGAGACCAAGGTTGGAAAAATTCAAAGAAATGAAAGAAGATATATACAACTAGCTCAATGGACTTAAATGGGATAACAATAAATGCCTGGGTGAAAAGAAAGGAGAAATATAAAGGTGAATGAAATAGTAAAGACAATTCAGGACTTGAAACTCAATTTAGCAAAGATATAAAATATTAAAAAGAACTCAAGCTGAAATAAAGATGGAATTAGAAATTCAGTAACCCAATTAGCAAACTCAGGGGAAAGCTTTATAAGTAGAATGGAACAAGTAGGAAATTGAATATCCAGACTTGAAGATAAAATTGAAGAATTAGTCCACTCAAGCGAAGAATATGAAGTTTAAAAAAATATACAAAAGAAGCATGCAAATCTCTGTGACAAAATGAAAGATCCAATTTTTGAATGATTGGCAAAGATGAAAGAGAAAAACCCCAGTTCAAATACATAGACCAGATCTTCAACAAGATCGTAGAAGAAAACTTTCCCAGACTAAGAAAAGATATACCCATTGTGGTGGTTTGAATGAGAATGGCCCCCATAGACTCATATATTTGAATACTTGATCACTAATTGGTAGAACAGTTTAGGAAGAATGAGGAGATGTGGACTTGTTGGAGGAGGTGTGTTACTAAGGGTGGGCTTTGAAGTTTCAATAATGGACACCATTTCCAGTTAGCTTTGCCTGTCTTGTGTTTATGGATAGAGATATAAGCTCCCAGCTACTGTTCCAGTGCCATGCCTTCCTGCCTGCTGCCATGATCCCCACCATGAGGGTCATGGACTCTATCCCTTTGAAATTATAAGTCCTAAATTAAATGCTCTCTTTTATAAATTTCATTGGTCATGGTGTCTTCATCTCAGCAACAGAAAACTAACACACATGTACAGACAAAAGCAGCATAGAGACACCAAATACTTAAGACCAGAAAAGCAATTCCTCATGGCATATTACAGTTAAGAAGCTAACTATACAGAACAAGAGAGAGAAATGAAAGTTGCAAAAGTAAAAACACAAGTCATATATGAAAGAAAGCCCATCAGAATAACAGCTGATGTATCAATGGAATCTTTAAAATCTGGAAACGTATGGAACCATGTAAGCCAGGTTCTGAAAATCCACAGATGCAAACCTAGACTGCTGTACGCAGTAAAACTATCAGTCGTAATTGAAGTAGAAGAAAATTAGCAGACTAAAACACTGCGTGTCCACAATACCTATGGAAAACATTTGAAGCAGCATCTCAGACTGAAGAGAGGAATAAACATACCAAGAGGCTCTAGAAGAAAACAAATGAAGCTATAATTACTGAAACACAAAACAGGAGTAAAAACCCAAATGGGGACAAATGACAGCAATCACTGCACACCTTTAATAAACTTAAATTCCAATGGCCCCAACTCCCTAATAAACACATTAGCAGAATGTATAAAGAAACAAAATACATCTCTTGTTGTCTACAAGACACTCACCTGACCTGCAAGGAGTGGCACCACCTTGAAGTGAAAGGATGAAAGTAATGTATTCCAGCAAATAGGATCAGAACAGATGTAGGCATTGCTATCCTAATAGCTGACAAAATAGACAAGAAACTAAAACTGATTAGAAAAGATAAAGAGCATTTCATGGTAATCAAGGGAACAATTAACTAAGAAGACAATACAAACATAAACATGTATGCACCTAATTTTGTAAAAGTCTTACTATGGGGCTCAAAGACACAGATTTACTCCAACTCAGTAATAGTGGATGATTTCAAAATCACACATATTTCATTAACAGTTCATCTGTATGAAGAATAAATATAGAAACATCAGAATTTATTGAAATCATACATCAGATAGATTTAACAGATACCTACAGAATATTCCACTTATACACCGAAGAATATACATTCTATTCAGCAGCCCATTGAAGCTGCTCTAGAATAGATCACATATTGGAACACAAAACAGATCTTCAGAAACCCAGAAAAAGTGAAATAGCTCCATATATTCCTTCTGAATATGATGGAATAAGATTCAAAATCACCAGCAAATAACTCTCTATTAAGTACCCAAACTCACGGAGATTAAGCAACACACACTTAAATGAGGAGTCAGAGAAGAAATTAAGAAGGCAATTAAGTAAAAATGAAGATACAAAATAGACCTGGGACACATTAAAAGCAGCTGTGAGAGAGAAATTTATCTCTAAGTGCACTCCATCAAGAAAAATGAGAAAGAGCACAAATAAATGACCTAATGATGCAACTCAAGAATTTGGAAAATCGCCAGGTGGTGGTGGCTCACGCCCTTAATCCCAGCACTTGGGAGGCAGAGGCAGGCGGATCTCTGTGAGTTCTAGGCCAGCCTGGGCTACAGAGCAAGATTCAAGACAGGCACCAAAACTACACAGAGAAACCCTGTCTCAGAAAACCAAAAAGAAAAAGAAAGAAAGAATTTGGAAAATCAAAAAAAAAATCTGATAGGAAGAAATAACAAACGTTAGAGCAGAAATTAATGAAATAGAAACTGTAGAAAATAACACAAAGAATCAACCAATCTAACACCTTGTTTTTGAGAAGATAAATAAGAACAGCAGACCCTTGGCCTGATCAACCAAAAGAAATAGATAGACCAAATTAGCAGAATCAGAGATGAATAGGGAAACAGTACAACAATCACCAAATAAATTCAGAATATTAGAAAGGAACAGTATAAAAAACCTGTTCTTCCTTAAGTTACAAAATCTTAAAGAAATAGATTAACTTCTAGATTAATGCAAACCACAAAATTTAAACAAATAATATATCAACACCTTAGCTATCCAATAACGTATGGACATTGAAACAGTAATGAAAATAATCTTTGACTAAAAGACACTCAACACATCGATTCACAGCAGAATTCTATCAAGCTTACAGTAATTTAAATTACTTCTTAAATTATTTAAAGAAAACAGGATCAGAAACAGCACTTACAAGCTCTTTCTAAAGTCATTATTACTCTAACATAAAATTCATGTAAAGACACAACAAAAATTATAAGCAAATATCCCTGATGAATGTTGACATAAAATTACAAATAAAATACTTGCAAACCAAATACAGAGATATATTTAAAAGTCCATCCATCACAATCACATTGGTTGGCTTTATCCTGACTCTGCAAGCATGGTTCAACATACTTAAGTTAATAAATGTTATAAATCATATAAATGGACTTAATGAAAAAAATCACATAATCATCCCCATAAATGTAGTAATGAGTATTCACAAAATTCAACATGACTTCATCATAAAAGTCACAGATAGAATATCACTGGAGGGAACCTACCTTAACATAATTCATGCTGTATGTGACAAACACACAGTCAACATCACTATAGTGATGGAGAAAAACTCTAAGCAATCCCATTAAAATCAGTAAGGAGAAAAGACAGTTCACTATCCCCCCTCCTTATTAGTAGAGTGCTTGAAGCTAAGCTAGATCTACAAGACTAAAGAAATAAAAGGATACAAATAGGAAAATAAATCAAAGTATCCCTATTTGCAGATGATATTATATTATTCATAAAAATTCCAAAGGCTCCACCAGAATACTTCTAGAAATGATTTAAAAAATGTCAAAATGGCAGAATGCATAATGGAATTATAAAACTCTGTAGCCTTCTTAATTTATTTATTGAAAATTTCAAAGAAAATATTTTGATCATGTTCTTTCCACTCCCTAACTTCTCTTGCATATCCCCTCTCCTTTTCCACCTAACTTCATCTCCTTTCCCTCAGAAAAATTAATCAGTCCAAACAAAACAGCATTTAAAATCAGGGAGTTTTTTATGTGCTGGCTAACTAGCTATTCCTGAGCATGAGGACTGCTCTGGAGTGTGGTTAATATTTACAGTGTTGCTCCATTGAAGAAAACTAATTTTCTCTCTCAACAGCTATAAATTTAAAATAGTTTCCTGGCAAGGAGTGGGGAATTGATCCACATCCCCTTCTCCATGATGGATTTTTTTCTGGCTTAACTTAGTGTAGGGCTTGTGCATACTATTGCGGTCTCTATGACTTCATGCATACATCAGCCCTGTTGTGTCTAGAAAATGCTGTTTCTTTGAAGTCTTTGTGCATCATCCCTGTTATGTCTGAAAAATTATACCCTTGAAATTGTCTACCACCTCTGGGTCTTACAATATTTCTGCTTTCTTCTGCATAAATCTCTGAGCCTTCAGGGGAAGGGTGTGATAGAGACATCCCATTTAAGGCTATGTTCACCAAAATCTCTCATTCTCTGCACATGGTCCAAGAGTGACCTGTCTTCAAGATATGCCCATGAATGCAATAGTGACAAAAATATTATGAAACTAACCAACCTCTTTTCTTTATTGGATTTAATGCTGGCTCCATGAGCTGCAAAAATTAATGATAAAAGAGACCATGAATTTGAGAGAAATAAAGGAGGGGTGCATGAGAGGATTTAGAATGAGGAAAGGGAAAGGATAGATGGTGTAATTATATTAGAATCTCAGAAACAAAAGAAAAACTTAAAGAGCAAAGGAAAGTGTGAATTAAATCCACCGAATAGACATCCCACAGAATGAGACAAAATATTTGTCAGTTATTCACATAATAGAAGATTAGAGTTTAAAATATACAAAGAACTTTAAAAATCAAATATCAATAAGCTAACTCAATTATAAAATCGGCTAACACATTAAAGAGAAATGTCTCAAAAGCAGCATTCAAGTGATTATGACACAATTTAAAATATGGTCAACATATTCAACCATCAGGGAAATGGAAATTTAAATTATTTTAAATTTCTATATTATACCAGTCAGAATGATCTTCATCTGAAATATAAATGACAGCAAATGTTGTCTGGGAAGTGGCAAGGGGGAAACTCTAATGCACTGTTTGTGGGTGTGTAAATTAGCCCATCCATTTTAAAATTTATCTGAGAGTTTCTAACAATAAGAGAAATAGAACTACCATATGACAGAGTTGCACCACTCCTGGGATTATTTTCAACACATTTTATATTCTACTTACAGTTTAACATCCATGTTCATTTATGCTCTATTGATAGGAGCAAGACAATGGAAACAACCTACATGTTAAAATAGATATATGGATAAGAAAACTTTAATATACATATATGGTAGAATATTATTCACATATAAAGAAAAATAAAATCATGAATTTTACAGGGATATGAATGAGACTTTAAAATTAGGGTGAGTAAGATAACTCAGGCCCAGAAAGACAAATGCATATTACTTTCCTTCAAATGTAGATCTTCGTTCCAATTTTTGTGTGTGTGTGTGTTTGTTTAACTTAGAGCACAAGCAGAGTCCAGGAAACTAGAAAAGGACATTTTGTGGGGACACATGCTTTAAAAATAAAAGTAATCTTATTATAGATAAGAAGAAAGCAGTGAGGTGTAACAATGTGATCAGAAAGGCTTTAGAATGAAAGGGTGTGGAAATATTGGCAAAATCAGGAGTTGAAGAATAGGGATAATATCCCATGAACTTAGTACCAATTTCTATCTTAGTCAGGGTTTCTATTACTATAGTAAAATATCATGGCCAAAAGCAACTTGGCAGGAAATAGTTCACTTCAGCTTATATGTCCTTATCACAGTCCATTATGAAGGCAAGTGAAGGCTGGAACTCAATGTAGGAACCTGGAGGCAGGTACTGAAGTAGAGACCATCAAAGAGTGCTGCTTGCTCAGGCTGATTTCTTACACCACTCATGCCTACCTGCCCAGGGTTAGCACTGACCCCAGTGAGCTGGGAATACACACATCAATCATTCATCAAGAAAGTGCACCATAGACTTGCCTCCAGGAAGTTATGGCTATTTTCTCAATTGAGGGTTCCTTTTCCCAAATGACTCTAGGTTGTGGCAAGTTGGTACAAAGCTAATGAGGACAATCTCACAACCCAACTTAAATAAAAATAAATAGAGGGATAGTAGAATATACATGAAATGAAGAAAATGAAGTGAGAATACTGAGAGTTACAGGATTCAGTGGAGAAAGGGGAGCAGCGAAGAGAGAGTAGTGGGTGAGTTAACCAAAATTAAGAATCTACAGAAAAGCCTTAGGGAAACTCAGCAATTAATAAGCCAGTTTCAAAATACAGCCAAACATACACACACACACACACACACACACATACACACACACACACACACATACACACACACACACACACACACACACACACACACACACACACACATATTTACAAGGGGAGTAGTATCTTGTATGGAGGGACAGTCTCTCTCAGAATTCATGGGTTATTAAATGAAAATTACAGTACAAGGAATGGGATACCTTCCTATGTGTTGTTGGTCAGTGCGGCCCCAGAGGTCTCCAAAACAATACAATCAATGACCTTGGGTTACCCGACATAATTATATGGTAAAACCTTATTGATGAAGATGCCACAACTTTGGCTGCAATGCTTAGAGAAATCAATCTCAAACTAACTGGGAAACTTCTTTCCTGCTGGTTAGCTTTCATAGTTCCAGAAGGTGCTATGCAGGCTGATGGGATAGAAAAGACATCAATGACCTTATCCAGTGCTGGACCCTGCCTGTTGCAATACCAGCTTTCCAGGAAAGATGTGCCTACTGGTGCAATGGTTACGTAATTGTTGTGGGATAACTAACCACTTTTCAACTGTATTTAAGGTCTGCCCCACAGGAGGGAGTTTAATGCCTGGCAATGCAATTCTGGTCAAAATCCAGAGGGTAGGAAACTCAGAGGTCTATAGGATAGAGGCCCTAGGATTGTTATTTTTGCAAAATGCTCACATCATCAATTTGCTGTCTGTTCATTTAAGTATAAACCTGTAGACCTGGGATGCTCTTGACTTTGGTCAGGGAAGCTTCTTTTTAAAATGGAGAGCAGATAACAGAGAGCTGCATAACTGGCTAAAGTGTGGAACATAATACACTGAATGCTCAGATGTAAGTGGGACATCTTTATTAACACCACTACCAAGGCTCAGGAAATTTAGATGGTAAAGAGCACAATGCATTTTCACATGTTCATAATTTTCTTAAAAATCAATTGACTATTTTCTTCATGATGTAGTCACTGATAAATGACCAGTGTTCTAGTAAATAAACTCCCACCCACGTTCATATATGCAATACTAGTTTTCTCAGCGAGTTGCTCATACACACCCTCAAAAAATCATAAAAGTATGAGAGGGCTTTTAGAGAAAAAGAAATTCAGCAGAGGACATGAATAAGAGCAATGGGGCATGAAAATGACTAAAATTCATTATGCACATGTATAAACTGTCAAAGAATAAAAAATAATTTGAAAGACCTTATTTGAATTAGCATATTCAATTAGAAATTTAAAATATATCTATGACCTCAAAAATTCTGTTTAAGAATTGCATAAATATTGCTGTGTGTACCTTTTCTTGTATGTGAAGTATATTAACTGAGATATTCATCAATTTCAATTTCTTTAAAGATAAAATTTTCCTTAAAACTGTAATATAGATAAAAGTTTTTGAACTATTGAAATAAGGAAATCAATAACAACAAACCCATTATATGTGGTAATTCTGGACATGATGTCAGATTAGAAGCTGTCTGTGTATGACCTAGTAAAGGAGAAGCGTCAGGATGTAGAAGAATGTACTCTATTCCTATGAGAGAAAGAGTAAATGAACATCAGAAACCCACAAAAGGTATGAAGTGTTGGGAAATAATGATGAGTAACATAAAAAAATGGAATTAATTTCAGACGGTATTCACAAAACCCTACTCAGAGTTGCAACCTGGATCAGCCACCAATTGGCTCCCAGTCATACAGTACTGTCCCTGACAGAATGGAGTCAATGAAAGCTACCAGGAAGGTACTGCCCATTTCTCAAGATGTGTGCAGTAATGGCTTTGAGCTGGAAAGAGATCGACAGAGCTGTGGATTTGTCACTAGAGGTAAAATATGGTCTGTGGTGATATTTTATTTGTGCTGAAATGTGGTGTTATTTTACTTGTATGTTAATAAATAAAGTTTGCGCCGGGTGGTGGTGGTGGTGGTGGTGGCGGCGGTGGCGGCGGCGGCGGCGGCGGCGGCGCAGCCTTTAATCCCAGCACTCGGGAGGCAGAGCCAGGCTGATCTCTGTGAGTTCAAGGTCAGCCTGGGCTACCAAGTGAGTTCCAGGAAAGGCGCAAAGCTACACAGAGAAACCCTGTCTCAAAAAACCAAAAATAATAATAATAATAATAATAAAAAATAAAGTTTGCCTGGAGATCAGAGGTAATAGCCAGCCATTAACACAAAAATCAGGCAGTGGTAGCACACGCCCTTAATCTGATCACGTGGCAGGCAGGGTTTCTGTGTGTACAAGGACACACTAGGGAATAGCCAAGTGTGGTAACACACGCCTTTAATCCCAGTACCAACCATAGAGACCTGGAGGTCTATACAGACAGGCAGTGACAAGGAAGTGAGATAGCTGTGCTAAGAGTCAATAAGAAGGCAGAATAGCAAGGCAATAAAAGTGTGGGTAAAACTGGAAGTAACTCACTTTTGGTAGCAGAGGTTACAATGGTCAGAGAGACAGGCAGAGCAGCTATGGCTAAAGATGCATCAGATATACAGCTTGGGAGCTTGAAACTGTGACTCCACATGAGCGACCCAGAGTGACAACCTAAGGAACACATGGAAAGTACCAACCACACCACTTTATAGACAAATGACAGCATAGGAATGTGAGAAATGGCCTGGTCCTGGCACAGTCCTCATGGTGGGCACAAGAATGTTTGAGAAAGAACTGGGGGAGTTCCATGATTAAAATAGGTGGACAACATCCACACGTGAAGGAAAACCCAAGGATAAAAATGTTCTCCACACCAAATCAGAAATTTGGTCACGGAAAGCCACAGTGGGAAAATGACACCACCAGGGTATTAGACACAAAAACTGCAGCTACCAAGCAAGGTATTTCAAAATGGGGAATTCCTTCAAAAAGAAGAGTCTTCCACAGAATATCCTCTCATTAGGAAGGACACACTAGAGTAGCTTTTTTATGCCTTCAGTGTACTGGAGAGCCACCTAAAAAGAGACAACTGAAGGTTTGGAGAAAGCACATTCATTCTAGCTAGGAAAATATTCTAGCTGATGCTATATTATTTTCTGTTGGTTTTATTTATTTTTCTTTATTTTAGTTTTCCTTTTTAAAATACATGTGTACTTCAATCATTTTGTTGTTTTATATTACCTAAATGGGATTTTTAGTAACTTTTTTATTGAATAAACTTATTTTTTGACAGGTACACATGAGTATTTAGTAGCATTTTGTTAGCCCCCATCTCCCACCCCTTTCACTTTCTTTGCTGCTATCATACCCTCTCCTTCCCACAGACTCCCTCCCCACATTCCTGCTGTTTGGTTTTGTTGTGTTGTTGTGTTTTGTTATAAAGTATAGCCAGGACCATCTATGTGGCCAAGGTTTGGAAGTATCCATTGGAGCCCAAGGAGCTCAGACTCCTCCTCTGAATCCATTAGCTGCCAAGAATTTAGCAAAGAAGAGGAAGGCCTCCATGAGCACCTTCTTGATTTAAGATTAACCACTGACAGACCCAGTTTTGTGCAGGCCCAGTCCAGGCAACTGCAGCTGCTGTAAGGTAATGTTTGTAATGTCTGTGTCATGACCTGAAGATAGCATCTCACAGTGCTCCCAGTCTTCTGGCTCTTGCATTCTTTCCCTTCTCTTCCCCAGAGTTCCCTGAGCTATAGAGAGGGTTGCATAAATGTTATGTGTAGGGCTGAAAACTCAACTGTCATTTATCCTAAGAATCTTGAGCAGCCACGAGTCACTTCATTTACTAGTACTCATTGTAAAGAGATGCTGGTCTGATTAAGGCTGAAAGTAGCATTTGTATGCTATGAGCATCTTTAAAAGACAGCTTAGCATTAAGTCAGTTTAGCTAAACAACAGTGGCGAGTCCCAGTCCCCTTTCCCAGAGGCTATGACCTCCACAGCTATGGGCTTTTGACCAGATTTTCCTACCTGAAATGTATTGTCACCTGTGCAGAAAGCCTCATAATAGTTACCACCATAATAGTCATGCCACTGTTGCACCAGGAAGTACATCTTAACTATCAGGTTGGCCTTGTAGTTCTTAGGATTTACAGTTGGGTAACACCATGATTCCTTATCTCCCTTGGTAGCATGCATGTTCTACACCATGAATGCTAGAGAGTCAGAAGGAAGTGTCCAACTTAGTTATAGGTTGCTTTCTCTACATCTTACAACCATAGTATTTGGCATCTTCCTCAGTGGAGCCTTATTATCTAGTTTTAATGGTTAAGCAAGAGAAAAACTCAAGATAATTTCACTAAAATTAAGACCAAGTTAAGTATGTTCATTCTTTCCAATATTTTTCAATATAGTTCTTGAAGCATAAGCTATAGCAATTAAACAAAAGAAAGAAATAAATTAGATGCAAACAGGAAAGGAAGAATTGAAAGTATCAGTATTTGTAGATATCATGATCCCACACCTAAGAGATCCTAAATTCCAATAGTTTATAAACACTTTCACAAAAATGGAGGACATGAGATAAATGTATAAGAATCAATCTTCTTTTACATCAGCAATAAATATCTGAGAAATGTATCATGGAAACAATTCCATTCACAATAACCTCAAATCCTTTGGGATGAAATTAACAAAGGAAATAAAAGAACTATGCACTAAAAACTTTAGATACTAAAGAAAACAGTACAGGAAGACATTAGAAGATGGAATGACCATACATGCTTATGGATGGACAAAATTAATATTGTCAAAATGGCTGTCCTATCAAATGGAAAATACATATACAATACAATCCAAATCAAAAGTGTAATTCCTTTCTTTCCAGATATAGAAAATTAGGACCCAACATAGTAAAAATGAAAAAAAACATAGAAAAAAATGACCCAACATAGTAAAAGAAATTCTAACCAATAAGAATATAGCTAGAGGCATTGCCACACTTAATTTCAAGTTAAACTACAGAACAATAATAATTTAAATAGCATGGTGCAAACAACAATCAGATACATTGTTCATTGGACTAATATAGATGATTCAGATATAAACTTACAGAGCTACAACCACCTGATATTTGACAAATATACCAAAAGTGCACACCAGACAAAAATAACCTCTTCAGTAAATGATTCTGGGAATACTGGGTAGCCACACATAGAAGAATAAAAGTAGATCCTTTTCTCTAATTGCACAAAAATAATTTTCAAATTCATAAGAAAAAAATCTACATAAAACTGGAAACTCTGAAATTCCTTAAGGAAAATCATAGTATTCTAGGAGATATAAACATAGACAAGGACTTTTAAAATAGGACCATGGCTGCTCATGAAATGAGGCTAACATTTGACAGATGAGACTTCATGAAATCAAAAACCTTTTGTACAGCAAAGACAACTATCAATGTAATATAGAAGCACCACACAGAATGGTAGAAGAACAGTTACAGCTATACATCTGACAGGAAGAATAATATCTAGAATACACAAAGAAGTTGAAAAGCCTTAAGTATCAGGAAAATGAACAATATAATTTACAAATAAACTGTGAACTGGAACAGAAAATTCTCAAAGAAGAAATACAAATTATGAACAAACATTTCAAAAAGAGTTCAACACACTTTCCCATCAGGGAAATGCAAATTAAAATTACTTTGAGATTCTAACTCATCCCAGTGAAAGTGGCTATTATCAAAAATCAAATAATAATAGACATTCGTGATGTTATGGGGAAAGGGGACTCTGTAATCACTGTTGATAGGAGTGTATAATGGTACAACTCTTACGGAAATCAATGTAGAAGTTCCTCAAAAAGCTAGAAATAGAACAGCCATGTGGCCCACTTATACCACTCCTGGACATTGTCTTAGTTACTGCTCTATTGCTGTGAAGAGACACCATGACCAAGGTAACTCTTATCAAAGAAATCATTTAATTGGGGTGTGTGTGTGGCTTGCTTACAGTTTGAGGGTTAGCCCATTATCATCATGGAAGGAAACAGAACTGAAGCAACAGTTGTTATATTTACATCCTGATCTACAGGTGGCATCCAGACAGAAACAGATAAGAGAGAGAGAAAGAGAGAGACAGAGAGAAAGAGAGAGAGAGAGAGAGAGAGAGAGAGAGAGAGAGAGAGAGAGAGAGAGAGAGAGAGAGAGAGAGAGAGAGAGCGCTCCCATTTCTATGCATGGGCTTTTGAAACCTTACAACCCATACCTCCTCCAACAAGGACACATCTCCTCCTCATCCTTCTCAAACAGCTTGGGACTAAACATGAAAATAAATGAGCATATGAGGGCCGTTCTCATGTAAACCACCATTGACATATACTCAAAGAATGGTATATTATGCTACAGAGATATTTTTTTAGACTTGTTAATTGCTCTCTTCATAATAGCTAGCAAATAGAATCCACATAGATATCTATTAACACATGAATGGATAAGGGAAATTTAATACATATTTGTAATATTACTCAGCTATAAAGAAAAATAAAGTTATAAAATTGGAAGGTAAAATGCTCGAAAGACAAATGTTGTATATTCTCTTTCAAATGTGGATCCTAATTTTGAATCTTTCATTTTATGCATTTAAATTACAATGTCTTTAGGAGATAGGAAACTAGAATGGGTCCTGTAGTTGTTGTTGTTGTTTTTTTTAACTCTTTGGGGGCTCACTACCCAGCTCTGAAATAAATGGATGTAGACTTATTCTTACTTATGAATGCCCAGCCTTAAGCTTGGCTTGTTTCTAGCCAGCTTTTCTGACTTAACATATGCCTTTTCTCTTTAACTACATTTTGCCTCTGGGCTTTTTCCCTTCCTTTATTCTATATTTTTTCTTTCCTTATTACTCCATGGCTGGCTGGGTGGCTGGGTGGCTGGGTGGCTGGGTGGCTGGGTGGCTGGGTGGCTGGGTGGCTGGATGGCTCGGTGGCTCGGTGGCTCGGTGGCTTGGTGGCTCGGTGGCTGGCCCCTGGTGCCCTCCTCTTTATTTCCTTTTTCTCACTTCTCCCTCTTCTCTCTTTGATGTTCTCTGAAGCCAAGATTTCTTCTCCTATTTATTCTCTCTGCCTGCCAGCCCTGCCTATCTTTTCTCCTGCCTTGCTATTGGCCATTCAACTCTTTATTAGACCAATCAATTACTTTAGGCAGGCAAAAGAACACACCTTCATATTTAATCAAATGAAAGAGAAGAGAATGCAACACATCTTTGCATCATTAATCAAATATACCACAGCATAAACAAATGTAACACATCTTAAAATAATATTCCACAACAGGGTCCATTGTGGTGGGAAGATGTCTTAGGCTAGGGAGGCTGTTAGAACACAAGTGATGTTTAAGTAAAGTGGAGAGGGAGAGTATTGGAAGTATATAGGTTTAAGTGAGAATGGGAATGGGAGGACAGGGAGACGAGTGACCAGGGAGTGGGTTAACCAAAGTGAAGGATCTATGAAAAAAAAAAGCTATTTGGCAACTTACTGCTTTGTAATAAAAACATAAAGATAAAATAATAATAAAATATAAAGATAAAATCCAATAAAAATATAAGACAAAATAATAGGTATAAAGGATATAGCCTACATGGCTGGATAATGTTGTACATAGAGACCTTTGTTTATGTGATAAAAATCTAAGTGCCAGTCCCCCACAAACAATAAAGAGCTGAGTAGGATTTTATGACTGTCTTGTTTTTTTTTCTGTATCTCTTCTACAACATTTTTCAATTTTCTAATACTGCTAATTTATATATATATATGTATGTATGTATATATATTTCTTTTTCTTTAATATATTCTTCTCTCATACAATACATTCTGACCACAGCCTTCCTCCACTCCTCCCAACTCCCCACCACCACATACTTCCTCATTCTCCTAGATCCACTGCTCCTCCATTTTCCTTCAGAAGAGAGCAGACCTCCCAGAGATATTAACTGAACAGGGCACATCAAGATGCAACAATATTAGGTGCAAACCCTCAAATCAAGGCTGGACGAGGCAACCCAGTAGGAGGAAAAGAATCCCAAGAGCAGCCAAAACAGTCAGAGATCCCCTCACTCTCACTGTTAGGAGCCCCACAAAAACACCAAGCTAAACAACCATAACATCTATGCAGAGGACCTAGTTCAGACCAGACCCATGAAGGCCCCATGATTGCTGCTTCAGTCTCTGTGAGCCCCTATGAGCCCTGCTTAGTTGATTCTGTGGGCCATATTTTCACTGAGTCCTAGACCCCTCTGGCTCTTACAGTCCTTGATACCCTGTGTAGTACCTGCAGGTGTCATACAGGGAAGTGGACCTTGATGAGATAAGAATGGAAACCCGATGCAATTTGACTTTGTCAACATGGATCAGACTTCAGCAAGTCTAATGATAGGCTGTTTATTCACAATGTATTTAATCCCAGTACAATTTGAAAACAAAGTTCCTGATGTAATATAATCCCTGGTACACAAGAAATTGTAATTATATCAAAACTCAACTCAACCTTGTAGTTTTTCAGTGTCTCTGTACTGCATAACAAGGCTGTGGCTAGCAGTGAACTGTAATGGGCATACCATATAATCATATATAAATATTAATATATAGTTTGAATGAAATCCTCCCATTTTGGCTAACAATACCTCCTCCAATTGCCAAAAATCATGTAACATAAACCTGACACCAGGCATGATAATGCCCCTTTGAGTTGTAGGTCAGGGTTGTCTAAGAAACTCTCAAAACATTATAGATTTTAAACCCTACTGCTCTTTCCCTTGGTTGACCCCCAGAGGTGTAAGGTAAGTCCCTATTCCTGCAGACAGCATGAACCTCAAACACAGGGCTCAGAATCTAACCTGAACAGGAACTGGCAGAAAACCTTTTCCCTGAAGAAGCAACCAACACATTCAGCTATGATGTTTATGAAGTGCAACAACAGCCAGCCTTGAATGACATCCCTAAGTTTGCAGTAGGGGCATTTACACATTGGAGGTAACCAGCAGCTCCCTAATTGGACTGCAGACCTGCTCAACAAGAGGGAAATCATGCCTGGTACTGGCATCCTAGCCAACTACCTGGAACTAGTGAAGTCATGGATCTTGGTCAAAAGCCTACAACTGCCATTTTACTAAACCAGCATAATCCCTAAATACATTATAAATATTTGTCTTTATATCCACAGATAAGGGTAGTCCTCACTCTTCCTCACAAGGTCACTAGCAAGTAAATTACTATAATATGTTAAATAACAATCAAGAATGTACTGATTAGTTCCAACTAGAGGAAGAAGATCAGAGTATGACGGCTAATCTTGATTGTCAATTGCTGTGGGATGGTCTGTATGTCAAATTGCTCTGATTGATCAATAAATAAAACACTGATTGGCCAGTGGCTAGGCAGGAAGTAGGCGAGACAAGGAGAGAGGAGAATTCTGGGAAGTGGAAGGCTGAGTGAGGGAGACACTGCCAGCCGCCACCATGACAAGCAGCATGTGAAGATGCCAGTATGCCACGAGTCACGTGGCAAGGTATAGATTTATGGAAATGGATTAATTTAAGCTATAAGAACAGTTAGCAAGAAGCTTACCATGGCCATATAGTTTGTAAGCAATATAAGTCTCTGTGTTTATTTGGTTGGGTCTGAGCGGCTGTGGGACTGGTGGGTAACACAGATTTGTCTTGACTGTGGGCCAGGCAGGAAAACTCTAGCTACAGTCAACATCACTGCATTTGGAATCAACTGAAACCCAAGTCAAGCAGCTGGCCACTTGTGAGGGATTTTTCTTCACTGAATATTTTTGGGTGGTTAGAAATACCCTAAATCTGGCCTATATCTTCTGGTGGTAGACCACATGAAAGGCCATAGAAGAAAGCTTTTTTCATTTTGTCTGCTTGATCTCACTCTCTCAGGAAAGTTCATCAATCCTTCTGCTGAGGTAATCTTTTACTGATATTATCTATTTCTTTGGGATTACAATGTATACTAATGAATCTCTGAGAATTCCAGCATCACGGACTAAACAACTCTTGGATTCTTGGTCATCAGAAAACAGCCATTATTGTACCAGCATGACCACACCTATAAGTCATACTAATACATAATACATACATACATACATACATACATACATACGTATGTATGTGTGTATATATGTATATATATGTGTGTATACGTATTACTTATATACATATATAATATTATTAGAGTATAATATTTTAGAGCACACACACACACACACATACACATTCTATTACATCTCTTCCTCTAGAGAACTCTAATACATTCCTTATAAAAGAAGCTTTTTTGTAACATATTGGACCATTACAGAAAACTATAACTAATCAAAATGCTGAGTTATGGAGCCCATTCCCAAAGGATATATCTATACTACAACTCCTATACCTAAAGCTCAGGGATCACTGGGGAAGAAGCAGTGGAAAGGTTGTAAGATCCACAGGAACAAGGAGTTTCCTGTAACATTGTATCTCCTAGTAATGTCAAAAGTTATACCCATAAATTTTCATCAACATGACTTCCTCAATACAGGCTGAACAAGGACAATTGACACGCTAATTTAGACAGAGAAAAAAAATATCAGGCCTCAGCCCTACAGAAAACAAATAATGGCAGCTAAGAAATGCAGATAGTGGTAGAAATAGTTTTCCCCAGAGAGTTATCCAATACCAAATGATAAGCCCTGAAAACATATATACTAGTAACATTGTGCAAACAAAGCCATTTGGATTTATAAATACAACAATTATTGAATAAAGAGGCAATGGATTTGAAAGAGTGCAAGGGGGAACATGTGCAGGGTTTGGGGGGAGAAAAGGGGAGAACTGGTATAAGCACACTGTAATTAGAATACAAGAAAATAAACAACTAAAACAGAGATTACTTCTGACTTTACAGGATCCCACAGCTAAGAGACTTTGGCATTTTATATAAACCATGTTTTAAGGAGACTTTAGAGTATTAGAGGGGCTTTGATTTATTAGAGAGATTTTAGATATTTTAGAGATACTGAATTTTTCAAGTGTCTCAAGTTTTAAAAAATGTGGGACTTTTAAAGTTGGGGCTATGTTATATCGAGGTATTAATATTAACATTTTATTGTGTGGATAAATGAAAAAGGAAAGGTTCTAGTTGAATAGTGATGTGTTTGTATGTCAGGTTGACAAGGGGTCAATTATGATGGCTAGTTATATGTCAGTTTGACACAAACTAGATCCATTTTAGAAGCAGAATCTCAGTTGAGACCATATACCCACAAGATTGGCCTATGAGCATGACTGTGATTCATTTTCTTGGTTGATCATTGATGTAAGAGGGTATAGCTCCTAGTGGCAGGTTCCACCACTGGGCTTATAGTCCTCGAGGTTACAAGAAAGAAGGTTGAGCAAGCCATGAAAAGCAAGCAAGTAAGGAGCACTCTTGCCTGGCCTCTGCATCAGCTTTTGCCTCCAAGTTCCTAGCTTTACCTCCTTCCTTGACTTTCCTCAATGATGGAATGTGACAATGAACTGTAAGCTGAAATAAGTCCTTTAGTCTCCAAGCTGCTTTTGGCCAAGGTTTATCACAACAGTAGAAACCCTAGCTAAGATGGAAACGAACAATGAGAGCTGGGAGGAACCATCATGTCCAACACAATAACCCAGTAAGCACCTAATAATAACAAGGAAAGAAGAAAAAATTACAAATAGCACAAGCAACAAAAACAACAACAAAAAAAATCTAATAGTGAAGAGCAAACATCTTTTACTGTGGTTGGTTTTAATGTCAACTTGCCACAAGTTAGAACCACTTGAGTAGGAGCCTCAACTGAAGAATTGTCCTGATTGACTTCATTGGTGTGGGAAAACACACCCAAAATGTGAGCAGCACATTCTGGTCACAATCTATTTTTTTAAAGAAGAAAATATAGGGAAACATGGAAGGAAGATAATTATTTCCTCCTTTCTCCTTGATGTTTGTTTCCTCTCACTGTTTAGTTGATTTATCATATTGTTGCCAACACTGATTGCTTTACTGATGTCAGAACCAGGATTTCCATGCTTCCATAATTGATTAAGGGCCAGTAGCTCTTTAGGATCACTCCAGCCTTTGGGCACCAGAATGGGACTACTGAGACATTCAACCTCATAGAGTGAGCAACTACTGTGTTGATCGCTCCTCCAGTGTGAGATAGCCACCTAAGGACTACTCCAACTCCTGAGTTATTCATCCTTAAGAGATGAGCAACCACTGTGTTTCAGAACCCTCTAGGGTGTGAGTCAACTATTGTTACTATTTCAATGGAAGCTTATTTAATTAATTTCTCATATATTATGGTGGTTTGAATGAAAATGGTTCCCATAGGCCCATATATTTGAATGCTTGGTCCCCAGTTGGCCTAAGGTGTGGCCTTGTTTGGGGAGATGTGTCACATGGAAAAGACCATGCCATTTCCAGATAGATACCCATCTTCTCTGTCTTGAAGTTGTTGTTTTGGCATATAAGCTTTCTCAGTTCCTTCTCCAGCATCATGATTGCCTACCTCTTGTCATGCTCCCTCTCTTGATGGCCATGAACCCGAACCCTCTGAAACTGATAACAAGTCTCTACTAAACTCTTTCTTTATAAGTTGTCTTGGACATGGTGCCTTTTCACAGAAGTAGAAAAATAACTAAGTATAATTATATATAAATACATATAAATATGTTTATATTCATCAATCTGTTTTGTTTCTCTAGAGAATTCTGACTAATACAAACTGTGGTAACTACAGTAGTTCTGTAGAAACGGAATTGTAAGGATGAATATTTTAGTGGTGGTATCTGGAACTAGTTCTCTAGCTGGATAAATCCTATGGTTACTAAACAGTCCTTTGTTAGTGTGGAGAGACCAGAAATGCATGGCATGAGCCATTTAGCAGATTATACAAGATAAGATAATTTGACTCTTCTGATTCTCCTATGGTGATCAAGGAATTTAGTTACTTTGTATATGAAGCTTTTGAATATTTATGGAAAAATAAGGAAAATAATGATGCTGGCTTGTTCCTTTTAGAATCTTTGGACAAAGTAACAAAAGAAAAAAATGAGCTGCGCAATAGCATTGGCCACGTCCAGATGAACACAAATAATCTAAATCTTTCTAAGCAAAGCCTGGAAGAAAATCTTTCTAGTATTCATAGGGCTCAAGTTGCAGAAACACAAACCCAAGCTCTCATTATATGATTACTTGACTAACAACATAAATTTAATTACCAGCCTCAATGTGTGTGAGCAGTTAAAGTAAGGACACTGATTAGAAGAGAATGGGGTCTTGTGACTTGGAATGGTGATGTGTACAAGAAACCTAAGAAAGTAGGGTGTAGATGAATTTCTAAATGGTCTTATTAAATAAAAAACACAGAGCCAAATATAGGGGTGAAAGCCTTAGAGAGATCAGGGAAATAGGGAAAGCTACCAGCCAACCTTGCCTTACCAACTGTGCAGCTTCTACTCTGAAAAGAAAAAAGAGAGGATATAGATATGATATAGATAAAAAGATAGGTTATTGAATCTACTTTTAAAAGACAGCTACTAGTTTTAAATATCTTACATTGGATTGGATTTTTGTATATTGTATACAAATTATATATATTGATACAAATTTGAGAATTATTTTGTTAGAAAATACTATATGTATATTTCTAACCTTGTTACAGATATTGTGCCTATATAGTTCACTTAACAATGTAATGTAACTTGCTAATCCTTGAAGTTATTATTACCAACTATTAGGATATAAAGAAATGAAAGTTAGTGGTTAGTCATTACAATTGAACTTGTAGTCATATTAGATATGTTTTCAAGGTCAAGCAGAGATATATTTTAGATAGACAGGTCATCTTCAAACCCTTCAGAGATCTATAGAATATGGCATTTAAGATGTTTTAATGACAGATTTTTTTCTTTTCTTTATGACTATGAGACATGTCTGCTCCTGGCAGCACCATTCTACTTCAGAGAAAATATGGGCATTGAAAGACCCCCACATGGAGTTAACTTTCACTATGGCAAAAGTTAGCCACTGGGCAAGAAAATGCCCTCACATCGACTGTTGACAGTACACTGTCCAAAATGGACAAACAGGACCCAAAACAAAGGACTACCAATCCTTGCTAAGACAAATGTGGTTGCAGCTTTGGCAACAGGCATACTCTGAGGCCAGGACAATATGACACCATCACTGAAATGGCTTTGCAATCCAGAAAAGGTACAATGCCCCTTTCTTCAAATTCAGCTGCACAGGCAGTGGACTGATGGATCCTGGTATGCAATAGAACAGTAGCTAAAACAGTTATTCTTGGAGGAATAACTAGGCTGTCGGAGTCTGGCCTCTCAATGGTAGACTGGCATTTAATAAAGGAGATGAAGCCACCCACAAGCCAAGAAGGATGGGAAGCCGAATTCCAAAAACATCAGCAATTTCCAGAATTTAAAATCCTGAATCATGACATGACTCTGGCAGAATTCAAGTTTATCTGGTACATGGAATACTCACACTGAATTTGAGGTCAGGCTGTAGGCCTTGCATACATCCTGCTTCACAAATGAGTCTGTCAGATATGCTAAAGCCTGTAGGCCAAAGATGATGCCCCAATGTTGCAGAGAATCCTCAGATGACTGTCCAGGCAGCTGGCTGTTTCTGTCATAACTCGTTTTTTTGTAAGTCACTTTTTTGCACTTCCTGTTTTACTAGGTAATATTATTTCCTTCTCAGGTCTCCAAGGGAGTTAAAGATTAGATAGTTATAGTTATAGTTTTCCTTGTTAAGAAATTTAAAAAAAATCACTACGAGATGTTAAATGTATCAGTTTAAAAGACATGGTAAGATAGGTTTCTGTTGATAATACAAGATAGGATAGAAAATGAATTAGATACATTTTGGACTCACCAAAATAGGATAGATAATGGAATATTTTTTCTGAACTTGTCAAATGCAAATGGACCAGACATTGTTGATATATTTATTGCTTGCATATACTGTATATAGTTATTGTACTATTTATATATAGTTTTTCTTATATTAGTTATAACTTTTTTATTATTTTTTATTAGACAAAAAAGAGGAAATGTGGTAATATTTTATTTGTGCTGAAATGTGGTGATATTTTATTTGTGCTTTAATAAATAAATCTTGCCTGGAGATCAGAGGAAATAGCAAGCCATTTTAAGTAAACAAAGAAGTCAGGCAATGGTAGCACATGCCCTTCATCCTATCACTTGGCAGGCAGGATCTCTGTGTGTTCAAGGCCACACTGGAAACTGTAGATGTAACCAACTGCCTTATTAAATAAGAGACACAGAGCCAATGTAAAGATGAAAGCCAAAGAGGTCAGAGCTAAGAGTCTTACCCGCTTTTCCGCCAGCTAGCCTCTCCCGCCAAGAGACCTCTCCGAAAGGGACTACTCCCTGTGCGTTTGACTTTAAATAAGAGTTCTGTTCTGCCTTCTCATTGGTTGTAAACCCAACTACGTGACTGCCTCGTCACTACCTCTCTGTACAGACCTCCAAGTCTTCTATGGTTGGTATTGAGATTAAGGGCGTGTGTCTCCAATGCTGGCTGTATCCTTGAACACACAGAGATCTACCTAGTTTTGCCTGCTGAGTGCTGGGATTAAAGGTGTGCACCACCACCGCCCTGGCTTTCTCTATGGCTTGCTAATAGCTCTGACCCCTAGGCAACTTTATTAACATACAAATAAAATCACATTTCAGTACAAATAGAATACCACTATAGGAAACAGAGTCAGGTATGGTGGCACACACCTTAAATTCCAAAACTAGTTAACCATGGAGGTCTGAAGGTCTGTACAGACAGACAGGAATTGACAGAGCTGGGTAGGAAGAGGAAATGATATAGCTGAACAGAGAGAGCAAATCAGATGGCAGAACAGCAAGGCATATAGGAAGTTGTGGCATTTGGAAGCTGCAGAGTTGGTGAGGTAAGGTTGGCTGGTGGCTTTCCCTATTTCCCTGATGTCTCTAAGGCTTTCACCCCTATATTTGGCTCTGTGTTTTTTTATTTAATAAGACCATTTAGAAATTCATCTACAGTATAGGGCATTGAATTCTCATATTCTGATGGACTAATACCACCAGAGGAAAATAGTCTGCCCACTTTTAGCAGAGGATACATCATCACCCCAACATCATGCAGTACTGCCATCTATGCCCTTGTCTGAGGGAATTAATTCTGCCTCATAGATAGAGCTGGCATTGTCTTTCCCTAAAGGAGGTATCAGACAAGACAATATTGATATTGCACAGAGAACACATGCAATTGCCTCTAGACACGTAACTAGACTCCAGATTAAGCAGGGATGAAGTACAAAGTATGGTCCAGGAGGAGATGAACTACATTCTTCCAGTGGTTTGAATGAAAGATGTCCCCTGTAGGCTCAGGTACTTAAAGTTGGTCTTCAGTTGGTGGTACTATTTGTGGAAGTCACTGATGCTTTAAAACACCTTTAGGAAATTTGACCTGACTGGAGGAAGAATGTCACTGGA